>CATNEM010000091.1:0-127153 GCA_950096795.1 Macrostomum cliftonense | reverse complement strand
TCGGCAGCTTCAGCTATCCCCAGCCCGCGTACGACGCTGAGCTGGTTGGGGGTGAGACGGGCGTACGACGCTCCTATCCCGCCTAGGCCCAACGCGGTCTACCCAGAAAGAACGAACGAACAGCTTACTTGGCTCGGACCGGATCAACCACTCGTTTATTCGTCGGCAGCGGCAGCGGGCGTGGGGTCGCAGTCGCAGGTGAATAATAGTGTAGAGTAGGCAAAGACGCACGTAGCACACAGGGTAGAGCAATAGTAGCCAAGCAATCACGGGGGGGACGCAGGGGCAGAGCGCAGAGTAGTCAGATGAGTGGCCGGGACGAGTAGGCGAGCTGGATACACAAGCGCGGAGGAGAAATGGGGCGCGCAGGGGGTCTGAATAAATAGATGAATAACAGGGGGGAAGGGGCAGACTTTCGGGTGATGACGCAACGGCTTAGGAGCGGAAACAATCGCGCAAAATAGGGCTGGATCAGCGGGCACAGACAACTAACCATTCAACAAAAGCCTCAGCCAATCACGGAGCGAAAGGGGGAAGAGGGTGGACTAGGCTTACACGCCATGCTACACGCGAGATTTAGGCGCGCAGGCCTAGACACGCAGGGGGGGGTTCACTTGAAATTGACGCAGCGCTAGGGTGGGTGAAATCTTAGCAGTCACGCAGGGCAAGGTCGCTCGCATAATCAATTGGCCGGGGGACTCACTATCCTTTGAACGAAATCATACTTTACTCTGCCTAATACAAACGTTAGTGCACACGCACTGATGGCTCACTCACAACAATTGGTTGGGTCTGCAGCCTCCCAGATCCTCAGTTTGATGAGGTCCCAGATCCTCAGTTTTGATGAGGTCCCAGATCCTCAGTTTGATGAGGTCCCAGATCCTCAGGCAGTTAATTTTTTGGGGCCGCCAGCCTCCAGATCCTCATTTTGATGAGGTCCCAGATCCTCAGGCAGTTAATTTTTTGGGCCACCAGCCTCCCAGATCCTCATTTTGATGAGGTCCCAGATCCTCATTTGATGAGGTCCCAGATCCTCATTTTGATGAGGTCCCAGATCCTCAGTTTGATGAGGTCCCAGATCCTTAGTTTGATGAGGTCCCAGATCCTCAGTTTGATGAGGTCCCAGATCCTCATTTTGATGAGGTCCCAGATCCTCAGTTTGATGAGGTCCCAGATCCTTAGTTTGATGAGGCCGCCAGCCTTTCAGATCCTCAGGCTGCTGAATCGCTATCCTCTCCATCTTTGGTGCTTGACTTCCCTCAGCGCATCAACGCCAACATTGGCTACTGATTCTCCCCCTTCGCAGGACTGTCGCGTCATGATTTGGACCCGTCGCGACGGTGACTCATCGTGGAGCTCCGTCACCCTGCCGCCGTTCCAGGACGTCCTCTGGCACGTCAGCTGGAGCGTCACCGGCAACCTGCTGGCTGTTAGCAGCGGCGACAACAAGGTCAGCCTGTGGAAGGAGAACCTGGACGGTCAGTGGATTTGTTTGAACGCGCCGGCCAACGCCGAGGAGCAGTGAAGCGGAACTAGAAATTGATTGACAAATACCCTACATATACTACTGTTGTGCTGATGATTTTTTTCTGTTTCTGTTTTTCTTTCCTTATCTGGTGGTTGATTTTCGTGTTGCTGCGTGCATCTATGTCAAACGAATAATTTTTAAATTGCCTATTATACGCTCGTATTTAGCACAATTGCTTGCTTATATATTCATTGAATTTAGCAATCTAGATCAATAAATAATATAGTATTGTAACGGCTTACATAATTGCTTGCGTTATTCACAGCAGTCTGTTCCGATTGGAAAGGTGTAAGAGGTCGGCTGCGTGTTTGGTTATTAATTAATGCACAGTTTTGCCCTTGGATTTTAATTCTTTTGGTTATTTACGCAGTCTGGCACACACACAGCAGCCAGTACCCCCAGTCTGGCACACACAGAGCAGCCAGTACCCCCAGTCTGGCACACACACAGCAACCAGTGCCCCCAGTCTGGCACACACAGAGCACCCTGGGTTGATCTTTTGACGTACCATATAACGGCAAACTGTTAATGGTTTGTTTATCTTGATATGTAATTAACCCTGTTAGTCGTGCGCTGATTGGCTGCAGCCTTTGTGCCAATTCCCCTCAGCTGTTTTTCTACCCCCCTCACGTGTTGAATCGAAGCATTTGGTCGACAATCGAAGGTGTTAGCGTGAAACTCTATTTCCTATTCTGTCACCTCCGCCTGCGTAAATATTGAACTTTGCTAACCTTTGACCCTTTAGAAACTGTAAAGTTAAAATATTGACTCATTCCAGTTTCTTAAACGTCTGAATTATAAATTGACTTTAAAAAAACACGCAAAAACACTTTTTCTCAATGCATTAATTAGGAAAGTCAACTAGACAGAAAGCTAGTTAAGGGTAGCATCATGTATTCTTTCGCAGAAAGAAAATCAGCTTCATTTAGACAGAATCTACTTATCTAAGCCATGAACAAACAGTTATAAACAGGCAAAAATCTGTCATTAAATCAAATTTTCATGCGCCTTATACTACTCAATGACTAGTAGTATAATCAAATTCAACGGCAGAAATGTAGCTAATAATTTCACTTCATAGAAAAAACAATAAAATAACAATTTCGGAAAATCTTCGATGAAAATTTGTGGACAAAATGAGAAACAAATAGGCGGATTGAACTTTCAAAGGTCATCTCTGAACATTTGAAGGTCATCGCTGGACACTTGAAGGTCATCACTGAACATTTGAAGGTCATCGCTGGACATTCAAGGTCATCGCTGAACATTTGAAGGTCATCGCATACCGCTAACGCAGCAGAATGCCCGAGCTGTCCACCAGGGGTCGGCTCTCACCTTCGACGCCTCGGCCACCGCTGCTCAAGCGCCGTCCAGGTCCCATCGTCGCCGCCTGCTGCTTGGGCAGCCGCTTCGCAATCTGTCCCAGCTCGGCTGAGTCCGCAGCTGTCGCTGCCAGGTGCAGTAGTCTGTCATCGTTCGGACGACCAGCCATCGGCGCAGACATCACCGACAAACTGGCGGCTGACAGGCCGCCTCCCAGGACCAGCTGCTGCTGTTGTTGCTGCTGCTGTGGCCGGACTCCGTACTGGCCGAGCTTTGCTGGACCTGAACGAATCACAAGATAATATAATCGATCATCTGTTGTAACTCACGCCTAGGCAACCCTAAGGCGGCTGGCCAATAAACAAAAAGGAGAGAGAGAAAGAAGAGCCGGGGGATGGATGGCAAAGAAATTGACTTACTGGCGGAGTGAGGTGGAGCTGTTCATCATGGATTGTAAAATCGATAAAAGCTTCAGCTGTAGGAGAAAATTTATGCCATTTTAGCAAGGAAATTAATCCCGCATTGCTTCAGTCCACCCAGCTGAGATCTGGTACCAGTTTGAGCTGGGTAAATTTAGAGTGGGTGTTGCGGCCCCTGCAGCCCGTCAGGACTGAGCAGCAGCTGTACACAGCAGCCTTCGGATGCGCCGTTGGCTGCACATTTGGTACAAAGGTCAATCCATCTAATAGTTAATAAAGAAGATTTCTCACCGAGACTTCTTGACTTTCCCGCCGATCCCATGTAGCCAACACGTTGGCCGAAGGCCATCCTGTACTGCTGCTGCTGCTGCTGCCGGCTTCCAGGTCGCATCCACTGACGTCCAGCTGGCGGCGCCACGCTTCTCTGCTGCTGCTGCTGCTGCTGCTGCTGCTGCCGTTGCGGCGCTGAAGATGCGGCCGCCGCTGCCGCCGCGGCTGCCGCTGCCGCTGCGTAGCTGCCAGTCAGCATTGCAACGCCAAGCCTATTGGACAGCTCGTCAAGATAGCGACTGTTTGCTGCTAGAAGCGTTGACGAGTATGAGGCTTGCTGCTGCTGCTGCTGCTGCTGCTGCTGCTGCTGCTGCTGCTGCTGCTGCTGCTGCTGCTGCACATCTGACGGCATTGAAGCCACGGTGCCAGGCGTGCAGTGAAGCAGCCGGTAGACTTGTTCAACAATGCCCAGTCCGCGCACCAGACTGTCCCGCTGCATCAGGCCAGACAGTCTATCGATCTCCTCCTCGTCGATGATTGGCTGCGGCGTTAGGGTGTCGAGTGCCGGCGCCTGTCAAATTTGATTAGAAAAGCTGTTCATTAAAGTGTCATTTTTAAATCCGACGGCCTGTCTGTTTATCTCTACTATCAGTAGGCTAGTGAGTGGCGTCGTTTCCTAAATTACAGAATTTCCGCATTCCACATTAACCGCCTCTCAAGCTTGACACCCGCTTCTGACACCTGTCATCTAAGATGCTTGACACCCGCTTCTGACACTTGTCATTTAAGGTGCTTTTGACACCCGCTTCCGACACCTGTCATTTAAGGTGCTTTTGACACCCGCTTCTGACACCTGTCATTTAAGGTGTTTTTGTCACCCGCTTCTGACACCTGTCATCTAAGATGCTTGACACCTTGATTTTTTGACCTGTATTTGATATGCTAAGGCCATGAAAACAACTTTTGACACCTGTCATTAAATATCCCTGACACCTGAACTTCTGAAGTGTAAAAAAATTTACGACAAAGCAACTATGCAGGAGAGTACGTAGCAAAATAGTCTATTAGGCAAAGGGACACTCGAGCGCAAAGCTTAAGGGCTTGAACGACAGGCAGCTGCTGCTGCGGCGGCGGCGGCAGCGGTAGCGGCGGCTGCTAGCACGCAAAATCGAAAAGTCGATTAGTTCGATTAGTAGCAAAGAAAACTCGTCTCAGAAAGAACAAATCATTTTAGTGTTAGTTTCAAAACCAAATCAGTCGGGTTAGTTTTGCCAGACCATTTTAGTGGAAAAAAGTTATTCAATTTTTAAGTGCGATTTCGGGACCTGTGACCAAAGGAAGTGGGATTTCAGGACTGACCTTTGACCCAAGAAGATGGGCTTTCAGGACTGACCGTTGACCCAAGAAGGTGGGATGTCAGGACTGACCTTTGACCCAAGAAGGTGGGATTTCAGGACTCACCTTTGACCCAAGGAGGTGGGATGTCAAGACTCACCTTTGACCCAAGAAGATGGGATTTCAGGACTGACCTTTGACCCAAGGAGGTGGGATGTCAAGACTCACCTTTGACCCAAGAAGGTGGGATTTCAGGACTGACCTTTGACCCAAGGAGGTGGGATTTCAGGACTCACCTTTGACCCAAGGAGGTGGGATGTCAAGACTCACCTTTGACCCAAGAAGATGGGATTTCAGGACTCACCTTTGACCCAAGGAGGTGGGATTTCAGGACTCACCTTTGACCCAAGGAGGTGGGATTTCAGGACTGACCTTTGACCCAAGAAGATGGGATTTCAGGACTCACCTTTGACCCAAGGAGGTGGGATTTCAGGACTAGGATTTTCCCTCGAAACTCTAGACTAGATCAACCCTGGAGACGTTAGTCGCACACACAAGAGTTCGACAAGGCAGACTTAAGCACTGGCCACAGCAACCAGGGTGTCACACGCTGCTTCCATATTTGGCAACAATTCTTCCACCTCCTCCTCCCATGCGAGTCCCGCGCCGCCGCCGCTGCCGCCGCTGGTCCGCGGTCTGGCGCTGGTCAGGCGACCGGAGCCGGCGACACCGACTGCCCTCTCGCTCTGCGCCGACCTTAGCTGGGCCCTGGCGGCACTGACCTCTCTGAGCGGCCGCTGCTGCTGCTGCTGCTGCTGATACTGACGGACTTTCGATCGAATTTGCTGCGGTCGACGCAGCGGCGGACGGTTGGGACTTTCTGACCGAGCTCCCGACGTTGCCGTCCCGCCGAATCTGCCGCCGTTGCCGCCGCCGACGCCACCAACGCCGCCGCGTTGCTGCCGTCCTCCAACCAGACTGTTGGCGGCCGCTTTCCGGCTGAGCTCCTCGCGCTGCTGCCTGGCACAGTCGGCCCTGGCCCGGGTCGCCGCCGTCTCCTGGTAGAGAAATCCGCCCTGGGCGAGAAAGCGCGCGTAGCGCGACGAACCCGGTGCCGATTCGGTGGCGCCGAGCGGCTCGGGATAAATGCGCCGATAGTTGCCGATGTGCTGCAGCTCGTAGACCTCCTGAAGATCCGCGTATTTCGCCGCCTCCTTCTCCAGGTCCTCCCTGGAGGTTTTTTAGGACGCGCAGGGTGGATGTACTTTTTGGCCTAGGTAATGTGTCTGTTGGCGTTGGGTAATTCCATCTGGCGGCATCTATATAGGAGTTGTTTGATCTAGTCTCTCTACGTCTATAAGAGTTGTTTAATCTAGTCTCTCTACGTCTATAAGAGTTGTTTGATCTAGTCTCTCTACGTCTATAAGAATGGTTTGATCTAGTCTCTCTGCGTCTGTAAGAGCTGTTTGATCTAGTCTCTCTACGTCTGTAAGAGCTGTTTGATCTAGTCTCTCTGCGTCTGTAAGAGCTGTTTGATCTAGTCTCTCTACGTCTATAAGAATGGTTTGATCTAGTCTCTCTGCGTCTGTAAGAGCTGTTTGATCTAGTCTCTCTACGTCTATAAGAATGGTTTGATCTAGTCTCTCTGCGTCTGTAAGAGCTGTTTGATCTAGTCTCTCTGCGTCTGTAAGAGCTGTTTGATCTAGTCTCTCTACGTCTATAAGAATGGTTTGATCTAGTCTCTCTGCGTCTGTAAGAGCTGTTTGATCTAGTCTCTCTATTTCTATTAGAGTTGTTTGATCTAGTCTCTCTACGTCTATAAGAGTTGTTTGATCTAGTCTCTCTATGTCGATAAGAGCTGTTTGATATAGTCAACAAATCCAATGAATCTCCTCAGAATCTCTTCAATCTAGTCGCACTGCTAGGATGTATATTAGCTCTCTGATTTTTCCCATTACCCGTTCAACATCATGTAGATCTAAAGTGAATTTATTTTAGTAATTTCTTGTAAGGCCTGGCCTTTTAAAAGCAGTGACAAAACCAGATGGAAACACATACATTTTCACACGGAAAGCCTTGCTAACAGCGGCATTGTCAAAGAATATAGCGTATACATGTAAGTGAGTATGTACAGAATATCTGCAATTAATCACAGAAATGCTTGAGTATTGCGCAATTTTTTTGATTGTTAACCACATTTTTACGAATAATAAGCAGTGAATAATACGCAAAGATTTTTTATGATAACAAAATAGAGGGGTATTAAATAACGAAGGACACACTAATAAATAGTCAAGGACACCTTAAGTAGAAGGACGGGACACTTTATTTCTTAAAAAGTTTTTGGAGTCCAATTTTCGCCAAAAAATACACTACGGAGATAGGAAATTTGCAGATTTTCGACATGAAATTAAATATTGCACTCGATTGGAAGCAGATGCAAATCACGTATTTTGGTATGTGCTTCGTGCCTTCCTACTCTATCGAACTATGTACGTCTTAATTTGTGATAAATTGATCCTCCTATCATTTTGTTGATATTAATTCACTTTTGTAAAAGAAACTACTAAATGACAAACAGCTAATCCAGAGAGAATCAGATATTGACATGTGACTGGACCAGCAAAATTATCCAAAATACTGATTGATAAAAATGTTCTTTGATGAGATGAAAAGATGAGATTTTTTATCTGTTTCCAATCGAGCGCAATCATTATTTTTATATCGAAAATCTACAAATTTTCTGTCTCCGTAGTGTAATTTTTCACGAAAACTGGACTCCAAAAACTTTCCAAGAAACGAAGTGTCCCGTCGTTCTACTTAAGGTGTCCTTGTAAAGAGTATGTGCGTTTATTTTCTTAGCGCATAGTTAGTCACCTTTCTCGTTGATATATTTCGCTCCTTTGCAGTTGCATAAAAGAAGACACGAGATTTATAAATTAACAGATGAAAATTTTAAACTGGTTCTGGGTTTCTTCTATGCAACTCATTTGCCATTTTTTTCTGTCCTTGCCACATTTAAACAGGTCTTCTTCCTCTCCTCTCTTTCCTTCTTGTCACTCTCCTCTCTGTCTATCATGTCACTATCTCATTGTCTTCTTCACTCTCCTCTCTGTCCTTCTTGTCACCCGCCTCTCTGTCCTTCTTGTCACTCTCCTCTCTGTCCTTCTTGTCACTCTCCTCTCTGTCCTTCTTGTCACTCTCCTCTCTGTCCTTCTTGTCACTCTCCTCTCTGTCCTTCTTGTCACTCTCCTCTCTGTCTATCATGTCACTATCTTATTGTCTTCTTCACTCTCCTCTCTGCCCTTCTTGTCACTCTCCTCTCTGTCCTTCTTGTCACCCGCCTCTCTGTCCTTCTTGTCACTCTCCTCTCTGTCCTTCTTGTCACTCTCCTCTCTGTCCTTCTTGTCACTCTCCTCTCTGTCCTTCTTGTCACTCTCCTCTCTGTCCTTCTTGTCACCCGCCTCTCTGTCCTTCTTGTCACTCTCCTCTCTGTCCTTCTTGTCACTCTCCTCTCTGTCCTTCTTGTCACTCTCCTCTCTGTCCTTCTTGTCACTCTCCTCTCTTGTATTAAAAAAAAAGAGTTTTTAATAAATTAATTTTTTTATTTTTATTTTTTTTAAAATTGTATTAAAATTTTAACAAAACTCACTTGCTCTCTTTCTTGCTATTGCGCTGGAACAGTCTGTCCTGAATCTTGCGCCTCTCCTCTTCCATGACTTTTTTACGATCCACGGCACCCACATTGATGAGATTCAACGTGTCTGTGATCAGCGCCTCCTTGATCTCGCGATCCAAACGGGAGTCCGTGGTAAATGACGGACTGTGATTCACCTCGAGCACTTTTGGCCGCAGCTTCCTGTCCAAGATGATGTCGAAGCCGAGGATTTCAAAGCAGGCGGAGCCGCGCACGTGGTTCGGGAAGCAGGTGCGGTAGTTGTGCTTGACAACGTAATGAGCCGACATTATGGTCTTGATGATGATGTCATCAATATCTGACCACAGCTTGGCAACATCGTAATTGTTGTTCTCCAGCCAGCGGTTGATGGTGGAGATGCGTCTGGAGGTTGGCAAAACCTTGGTTTAGAAAGTTTCATGAGCGAGTCTATCTGATTTTCCCACACCCAAATCTGATTTTCCCACACCCAAATCTGATTTTCCCACACCCAAATCTGATTTCCCCATACGCAATATGATTTCCCCAAACCCCAATTTGATTTCCCCACACCCCAATCTAATTTCTCCACACCCTAATCTGATTTCCCCACACCTCAATCTGATTTCCCCACACTCTAATCTGATTTCCCCACACTCTAATCTGATTTCCCCACTCTCTAATCTGATTTCCCCACACTCTAATCTGATTTCCCCACACTCTAATCTGATTTCCCCACATCTCAATCTGATTTTCCCACACCTCAATCTGATTTCCCACACCCTAATCTGATTTCCCCACATCCCTATCTGATTTCCCACACCCTAATCTGATTTCCCACACCCTAATCTGATTTCCCCACATCCCTATCTGATTTCCCACACCCTAATCTGATTTCCCACACCCTAATCTGATTTCCCACACCCTAATCTGATTTCCCCACATCTCAATCTGACTTCCCCACACCCTAGATTCACTTCCCCTCCCTCACTCAAGCCAGAAACCAACACGCTTATAACCCCCAAAATCACCTTTTAGTCCCTCCTTCCTCGTCGTTGCGAACATAGTCCTTGCGGCCCTTCTGCACTGCATAGTTAGTCAGGTGCATGTAGACGTTTTCCTGGTAAAAAAATATGATATGAACCTTAAAAAATACCGCATCCGAGGTATAAAAACAACTACAATCGCAGTTCTTCCCGATCGCAGCTCACCAGATTTCCATTGGTTGGATCGCGGTACTTCACGGTGGTGAACCTCGCTAGGCCCTCTTTAAAGACGAAGATTCGCAACGGGTCGCAGCTGGTGACCAGCACGTAGACTCGCAAATCGAATTTGTAGCCGTCGATTAGGAAGGGCTGCGCATGCGGGGGGGAAGTGATATACATTGGATTGCTAGTCTAGCGTGGGTGAATAAATTCGTATGCAATTTTTACTTGTAGAGCCAACTACAAGTATCAAAAATGGTAAGAGAAATTACAGCCCTAATGATCCTACCTTGGTGAGGTAGAGCTGGCAAATCTGATGCTCCCCTGGCTTAATATCCTTGGGATTCTTGGTGCACCAGATGCCCTTGCCTTGGCAGCTGGCCTCTGGCTTCAATATGTACGTCTTGTGCTTCTTGTTGCGGGCGAACGTCTGCAGGTCTCCCCAGCTGGATAGAGATTGGAATCTCAATTCATTGTACTTTTATGTACTCGTGCAATCTATCTATCTATCTATCTATCTATCTATCTATCTATCTATCTATCTATCTATCTATCTATCTGTGTCTATCTGTCTATCTAATCTATCCTTCTATCTATGTGTCTATTATCTATCTATCTATCTATCTATCTATGTGTCTATCTGTCTATCTATCACTCACTCAGCGGGCAGTATCCAGGTCTTAGGCGCAATATTAGCGAACTCCTTTGGGAAGAGTTTCTGCATTCGGGCCAGATTCCTGCCAGATTATCCTTCCGGCAGATCTCGCTCATTCCAGGAAAATGGTTGATTTTCTGCGAGAAGAGAATCAAATCTAGTTTAATCTTTAATGAGCACGCCAGCACGGGGGGTCTAACATAGTGGTAGACAAACCATTTGCTACCTGGTACTTCTTCATTGCGCCAGACTTTGTCAATGGTGACGTAAAGTGTCCGTCCAGTACACGTTCCAGTCGTCGTCCTCCTCGACCCTCACGGAAGCCGACTCGGCGAGCTGCGCGACGCACTGGAGCGCAAATTTTTTATCAATTTTTTTTTTAATCTGGGCAATAGATTTTAACAAAAAGCAACCGAAAAAATGCAACAACTACTCACCAACATCGTATTTGCAGCTGGTCAAACAGATTGTGTAAACTCTGAAAGTTTTTTCATTAAATCGTTAAAATTAGTCCTTTCAGGAAGCTCCGCTGCCCCCTTCCCTGATCCTTCAGGAAGCTCCGCTGCCCCCTTCCCTGATCCTTCAGGAAGCTCCGCTGCCCCCTTCCCCGATCCTTCAGGAAGCGCCGCTGCCCCCTTCCCCGATCCTTCAGGGGGCGCCGCTGCCCCCTTTCCCGATCCTTCAGGAAGCGCCGCTGCCCCCTTTCCCGGTCTTTCAGAGCTCACTTCTTCTTCTTCTTCCGCTTGGCGCTGCCCGTTGCCGACAGGGTAGCCGGCGTGTCAGCCGGGGCCGCGGGCTTCTCGGCCAGCTGCTTGCCCGGCTTGGCTGCCCCCAATTTGACTGTCGACGGTTTCGGCAGCGTTGGCAGCGGCGGCGGCGACGGTCTTGCAACGCTTGTACGCTTCGTGTCCGCATCCGGCTGGTCTCCATCAGCCTTTGGCTTGCTTTTAGGCTCAGGCTCCGTTGCTGCCCTTTCTTGTTCTTCTTTTTCTTCTTCTTCTTCTTCATCGTCGTTATCTTCATCTGCTTCATTATCATCGTCCTCGCCGTCGCCTTCGTCTTCGCCAACGATATTGAGCAGTTGTCAAACAGGACGCTAGCTGGTCGGGTCGTCCTCCAGAGTCAACTCGCCATCGGCGGTGAGCTCGTCTTCTTAGTTGCGTTCTCTTTCTTCTTCATCATCTCGTCTTCATCGTCTTCGTCCTCCTCAGCGTCGCCTTGGGCATCTTCTGTTCCTCTTCTCCTTCGTCGTCCTCGTGGGGCGGAGAATCATCGGGATTGTGCTTTCAATTCGGCTTCAGAATCGCGCTGGGCCAGTTTTGAAGGCATGTTTATGCTCCCTCTAGAATGGTTTGTAATTTAGTAATTTCTAGAATTACACCAAACCAAACTACTTTTTCCATAATAAAATTTCGACATATTCCAGAATAAAAAATATTTTCTATGTTCTAGAATGTAATTAAAGACGCAGCTTAAAAATGGTAATAAAATGATATTCCCACCCCATATCTTCATGTCTCTATAAAATGAAATAAAAAAGGAAATATTTTTGTCATTTATATGGTTGACTATTGCATTACAGACAAATAATTCGCAACTAATGATTTCATTTGCCAACTAATACAGAAATTAATAAAAGTAAAAACTAAGACAATCTTACGTAAGCATACAATTGTAAATTATTGTGCAAAATTTCTGCCTAAATGGCACCTTCTTAATGTTGTTTGTAGTTATAAAGTTATAAAGTTATAAAATCAAAATAGGCTCTGGTCTTAATTTACTGTTTTTTATAGACAAAATTTAGCTAAAAACCTTTTAATTATTATTGAAATAAATATACTCCAATAATAATATTTAGTATGTATAACAAGTACTCAAGACTTTATCACTTAATATGTTACAATATCATTAAGGCACAAAAGCGATTAATAGTAATTATGAGCAAATTTATGACCTAAACAAAAATGCCTAGTCAATCCTTTTTACCAAAAATATATTTCTTTTTTACTTTTATTTACCATAAATCGTATTTTTTAGCTTTAGATTCAGTGTGGAAATATCCTTTTAGTATTTTTTCCTACCCGACAGAATTTTCAAAGCCAATCATATTGAATGCAGCGTTTTAAAGTAATATATAACTATCATACAATTATAATACCCATAACCATCCCTACATATTTTTCATTAAAAATTATAAGTTATTAATATGCTGAAGCGAAAGATTGACGAATGAAAATTATTTCTGATATGTTCTTACAATGTGTGATTTGACTGTAAAATAACGAATAACTTCAATGACAAATTACCATTATTGTCTGTAGAGTCTTAAAAAATATTCATTTTTGTGCATAGTCTATCAACGAATACAATAATAAATACGTTAAATTGCAAATGAAACAATTTCTTGCTATTTTTTAAGCGCCCACTTTGTATATTCCGTAAAGGTGTTGTCTTCCTCGCTAACCCCGTGAGGTTAAGTGACGACAATAAATTTTCCAAAAGTATTCCCTGTTCTTACGCGTTGATTATAAAACTTATAACTTAAGTTTTTATCTTGTTTTTTTATATTTTTTGGTTGTGCCCATTTATATAATTGGGTGTTAAAATGACTCTATACCTATAAATATGTTTGCACAAGTACTTATCATTAAGAGATACTGTATCGCAGAATCCACTATGCAAGGACAACTAAAGCACACAACTTTAGCGTTACTTCAAGAGGTCCTTGCTAACAGTTTTTAGTTGCCAAATTGATATAGGTTTTCAATTTAATTTAATGAAGTACGTCTTTCTAACTTGCTTGCAAGTTGCGACAGTTTATTTGCATAGCAAAAACTTGTGCGTTAGAAATTATCTTTACCCTTCGTTTTATTAATTTTTGTGCTTTAATTTACTCTGCTTTACCAATCATCTTGACTGTTAGACGATTCACTGTAATATTTTTCTGTCTAATAAGTTCGTTTTAGTTTCGCCAAACCAAACTTAAAATTTAGTCGATAAAATAACTGAACTTAATTACTTTTTATCCAGTTTTTTTAATAATTTGAGTACTAAATGTACAATAATATTAATAATAAATACAATTACCCCGGTTCCATTTCAAATTGTTTACTTGCATAAAAGTAACCGACTACAGCTATGATTGAACCTTCGTGTACAAATGTGTTCTTGGATTCATGTTGGCCCATTTTTAATCAATTATCGTGCATTTTAAATTGCCGCACAATCGTCGTCTACATTATCCATCTAAAGATATATAGTGTGAATACGAGTATGATTTATCTAATCTGCAATTAATACAATAATTATCAAGAACTTTTTCTAAACAAACTTCACCTCATCAACCCATACCCCATCCAATACAGTCCGCAAAATAAGGCCAGCCAATAGAAAAGCAGCGCCTAATAATATGCCGCACCAATGTCTTCCCTGCTCCTTTGAAGAGCCGCCCAGTCTCTCCACTGTTCAGGGAAATTGATGGAGACGAGGGCAGCGCCAAGCCAGGGCCCGCCCAGCTCCAGCCAATGAGCAGTCGAGCAAGGGCCGGAGGGCTGGGGGTTGGGTGAGCCCAGGCCGGACCCCCCGACTACTCAAATGAGCTGCCAGCTCAATGAAGCCCCACTCAGACGCTAGCAATCTATTGCGTTGAGCAGAAGCGCGGAATCTCCCAGGGCGAAATCCATGACCGGCTTCAGCATCGCCGAACTGATTGGCAAGTCTGAGCAAGACAAAACCAACGGCTGCGCCAAGCAGGTCGAAGTTGGTGGCGCCGTTTGCCGGCGGAGGCGGCCGGAGCGACGATGACCCCCCCCCCCCTCCCCCAACTCGACGTCAGCAGGCGACGGCGACACCGCCGGCTACTTTTCCGCGTCGGCCTGCGGCGGCCTGCGGGGTCTGCGGCGGCTGCAGGCAGCGGCAGCGGCTGCCGGCCTTCCCGATGCCAGGGCCATTTGAGGCTTTGACGTCACTTGGTGAGGCTGCCGACCCTATCAGGCAGCAGCAGCAAGCAGCAAGCCGTCGCCGCCCTTCAGCAAGCATCCGTCGCAGCTGCATGCAGCAGCCCGCCGGATTCACAGGATGTGGCTGCAGGCGCTGCCACGCCCGTTTTCAGCACGCAGCAGCAGACTTCAGCCAGGAGGACCGCGCCGTTCGGACATCCGGATCTGTCCGAATTCCAGGTAATAGGAATCAGTTTTTTGGACCGACCTCCTTCAGTTTAACAGTTGCATAAAAAATGCAAGAATGTGTTTCAATTAAGCCTTTTTACCCACTCAAGGACTCATTTCGAGAGAGTATTTAGCGAGAGCAAAAAAGGGCGTCATTTAGCAGGAATTGAAAGGCGTCAATTAGCACTAGCTAAGTGAGTGATTTTTGCGCAAGCGGCAGAGACACTATAATATGAGAACGATTAAGCGAGCACTTGTGGCTGCTGCTGCTGCTGCTATTAGAAGCAAATATCTGAAAAATTCTCGGCACCCCCCTCTCCGAAAAATACACCGCCCAAGAGCTGCAACGGTGAACGCCTAACAACAATGGGACAATTCTAATTGCTGGAAATCTGCTTTCGTAATTATAAATAGCTATAGCGAGAATGCAGCCATCTTTTAGGTCTAATCTGGGCGGCTGTTTTCGGAGCGATGCAGCGGGGTGGTGGGGGGTAATAAATCTAGCATACCTGTCGCTCAAGACCGAATGGATCTAGGCATGTTGGTTGTCAATGCCAACAATTTATTCAGTACTATTGATAAATTAATGCGCTATTTAGGGGCTCTAATTACTGGTTTAATTGCAAACAAACACTTTCTGCATGCAACTAAATTCTTGGCTTCGCAGCTCGGAAGCATTCTGTTCCAAGGCTACCGGAAACCCAAGAGGATCAGAACGGCTTTTTTCGCCCGGGCAACTGCTGCAAATGGAGCAGCGTCGAGAAGAATCATCTACGTTTGTCGGCCAGGAGAGAAAGGAGCTCGCTGCCGGACTCAACTTGTCGGAGACTCAGGTTGGTCATCCACGGTTTTTCTGAAACGAACTGTTGATGCTTTTCTGGAAAATTTTCATTTACTTTAGTGACAATTCTATCACATGATTACTGACACATTTACTGACACTTATACTGACAAAATTACTCACATTATTACGGACAATCTATTGACATGATTACTGGACACATCTACTGACTCGATTACTGACAAGTCTACTCACATTATTACTGACAACACTAATCACATTATTACTGACACATCTACTGACATGATTACGGACACATGCATCTACTGACATGATTACTGACACATCTACTCACATGATTACTGGACACAATCTACTCACATGATTACTGACACATCTACTGACATGATTACTGACACATCTACTGACATATTACTGACACATCTACTGACATGATTATGACACATGCATCTACTGACATGATTACTGACACATGCATCTACTGACATGATTACTGACACATGCATCTACTGACATGATTACTGACACATGCATCTACTGACATGATTACTGACACATCTACTGACATGATTACTGACACATGCATCTACTGACATGATTACTGACACATGCATCTACTGACATGATTACTGACACATCTACTCACATGATTTACTGACACATCTACTCACATGATTACTGACACATCTACTCACATGATTTACTGACACATCTATTGACATGATTACTGACATAATAAGGCACAAATATGACATGATTATTAATGCATGTACTCACACGGCTACCAGACCTATCGGCACAAGGTCTACCACAACAATTATGATTGCATCTCTCATTTGTTTACGTTTTTTCATACCACTGGAAAAAAGGTCCCCAGAAAAATTCCACCTGATGCGGGGCGGGCATTCCACGCAGAAATTCCGAAGCCATTTGTCAACTCAAATACAAAAACAGGTCTGATACTCAAGTCTGAGGGAGGATTACGCACAAATGATATTAATCTGTCATCATTGACTGTCACGCGAAATGCAAACCGCCTTCCGGCGCCGGCGCTTCGTGTCAACGATCGTTAAGCTCAATGGGGGGGAGAATCGGGACAGCAGGGGGGGTAGGATCCCAAGCGTTTCGAAAGGAAGGCAGCAAGTCTGCAGGGGCAAAGAAGGCTGACCCGACATGAAGGGTGGAAGGCAAGCGGCCCCATAAAAAGGAAGAGAGACAAACAGGCTGGGTTTTTAGAGAAAAATTGGGCGAGATTATAACTCGCCCGGGAAGTTGGCCCAAATCAATAGACTGACAACCAAAGGATATGCGGCTCATAAATCGACGCCACGCAGATTAATAGGGGACTCCCAACGGACTGGAAGGAAATGAGAGCCGGCAGGTCCCTGCTCCCGAGCTGACAGAAACCGCGGGCCGGCCCCTGCACCCGGCTATATGAGCAGTTTTCACTTTCTTTCAACTTCGGTAATTTCCTCGTTGGCGGGGCTATGGATCTATAATTGAAATTAATAAAAACTGCCGCGAGACGCGTGCCTAACCGCTGTTAAAGGAATTTTCCGGGTTTGGCTGCAAATAAAATAGTGTGTGTTGCCCAGTTTAACTGGACCCTAACCTGTTCGGCTAGCAAATATTATAGAGAATTATGCTCTCCCCTAATCTGGGCACATTAGGCCAAGACTAAATCAACGTTCCCGCGCCTGCTTTGTATTATCGGGGAAAATGTTCGAGAAGGGATTTGTTTAAACGCCTTTGTGAGCTGATTCTTTTCTGTTGCGAAACTTTGCTGTCTGTCTTTCTCAGAATTATGGTTTGGTTAAAGCCTAAATGGGTGTCATTGTGTGTGTGTGTGTATGTGTGTGAGCGTGTGTGTGTGTGTGTGTGTGTGTATGTGTGTGTGTGTGTGTCTGTGTGGTCACGGACAACGTGAAGGATTGGAAGGGATTTTATCACTAATCTACCGTCAGCTATGCACTGGTGAACAATAAATTTTTCAGTTAATTATTGTCTTCTCAATTATTTTTTGCTTTTGGTAAAGAAGAAAAAAATTGCCAAGAGGATTAGTGGACGTTCAACCTCAAATCCAGCTGATGAGATCGGGAAAATTGCAGGGATTTTTATACCTAGAATTTATACTTAAGTCGCAAAATGTCCTCGCAGAAGCCGCTTGCGCAGTATGTCCCGATAAGTCTTGGAAGCAGAGTTGACAATTAATTTGGGGCAGCAAATGCTCTTGAGCACAATGGTTTGAGCAACACCTTCTGCTCACACTGCACTTTAGCGTCTAATCCAAGTGCTCATACTCAAAGATCCTAATTCATTTTTCCTCTTATCTATCGATCACTAATCATTGATTTTCATTTCTGCAGGTGAAAGTCTGGTTTCAAAACCGACGAACAAGTACCAAGCGAGTTCGAACTGAGGACGACACAGAGGATCAGCAGCAGGAGCGGCAGCAGCCGCACTCACCTATGGATCTGTCCATGATGCAGACGAGGAGATTAACGAGCAGTTGCAGCCAGCGGAGGGCAGCACAGAGGAGGAACTGTCGACAGGTGACAGGTGACATTCAGAGCGCTTGTACATCTACGTAGCTAGTGACAGTACATGTAAAGCTGTGAATATGCATGTTGTGTTGTAGCCATGATTGCATCAGACTATTACTAATATTATAATTAATACTAATACGAGTTAAAACAGCCTAGTCATTCGCACTTTGGCGAGTTCTAAGTTTCTCGATGCACTTTATCTTTGTTAAAGTTGTAAGATAAAATAACATAGATGTTACATATCTTCTTTGCACACAGTGCATTGTTTGTTTGGTCAAATAAAAATGCTGCACTTAAATTTGCATCTATCCATTTTTGCATAATCAATAGATATATGACATTATTTACGGCTTGATAATTTGCTTTTTTCCTGACTCGCTCGTGAACTGACACATCTACTGACATATTTACTGACACATCTACTGACATGATTACTGACAATCTCTACTGACATGATTACTGACACATCTACTGACATGCTTACAGACACATTTTGCTCA
This sequence comes from Macrostomum cliftonense, assembly GCA_950096795.1. NCBI lineage: Eukaryota > Metazoa > Platyhelminthes > Macrostomidae > Macrostomum > Macrostomum cliftonense. The sequence goes on along the minus strand of CATNEM010000091.1, from coordinate 108,749 downwards.
CACTCACAAAGATACTGACCCATCTTCTGACAGATTTATAGACCTATCAATGGATTCCATAAATGCGAAACTTCTCCAACAGAGCACACCTGGCGTCCACCAAGCTCATCTAACAGTTCGTCTAACTTTATGTACAGAGAAAGCAATTTGAAGGTGAAAATTTGTGCCTAACACAAACATATCCAGACCTCACAATGAGTTTGAAATGGTACAATACCAATTTAGCAATGTTATTAGCCGGGCTTGGACAAAATTGAATGGCAGCCTGGCAAGCGGAGAAAGTTGGTTGAAACAACAAAATAAGTTGCCACGTTATATTGCTAGCTATAGGCTTATTCAAACAACATCAGCAGCTGTGTGAAAGGGAATGTAGTGTCGCACAAAGCTCTAGTAAGGCATTATAGAGCCACTTGCTGCAATATCCCCCCTAATAAAGCTGTTTGCTAGCAATCGATCACAATTGCAAGAGCCCAACTAAACACCTAAAGAGGAAGGAATAGGCTGAGCATGAGTCTGAGTTCCCCCCAACGTTTTGCTATTGAAATTGGAATCAAGTGGAAATTGAATTTAATTGTCTCGAGAGGCTTTTAGACAGCCATCCATAGGGATTTTTAATGCCTTTTTAATGCCCGCGTTGGGGATAAAAATGAGCGGCGCTAAACAGGCTATTATCTTGCAGCACTCAATCAGCTGCGCTAATCATTGGCGACATGGAATGCTAAACTAAACAATGTCTAGAGTGGAAACATTTGATGAAATGCTAAAAGGTCTGCAATAAAAATGCCTGCGCGTGGGGTCATCAAACAAGGCTCATTTAAACAATTGACTTGCCCACCACAAGAGGAAGCTAGCTAGCTAATATCTAATTCTACTATCTATAGCAACAATGAGAGGGGAAATTTTACGGCACTACAATTGGCTTGGCAATTGTGTTCCTTTGTCTTTCCAAATATGTTTTTTTCTGGAGATAATTGAGCCAGCGGTGGGTCATTAAGCTAAGGCTGGGTCTTCTCATTGCAGTCACTCATGTTGGCAGGAGTCTGAGCAATGATGCCCGCTTCATATTGCAAACAATTATTAGTGAAAAATTCCGGGGTATAGATGTAGGCTTGCCTGCATCACCTTGCATTCATATATAGCTAGGGGCTGGGAGTGAGCAAATTAACCTGCATGCGTATGAACACAGCACAGCAAAAATTTTTAAGTTAAAAATTTATAATACTAATCTAATTGAGGCCCACATTAATCATCTATTAATGTGTTGCGGCTTTGTGGAGCGTAAAATTTTTGATTCGTGAGTTTTTTTACCCTGGTGGATTGCATCAATTTTTGTCCTGCTCAGATGTGCATAGTAAAACTTCACATTTTGATGACGTAACTATAGTATTTTATGCTACCCCCTATTGATTGTGGCGCTACTTTATCAGAGTGAGGCGCTACTCTATCAGAGTGTGGCGCTACTCCATCAGAGTGTGGCGCTACTCTATCAGAGTGTGGCGCTACTCTATCAGAGTGAGGCGCTACTCTATCAGAGTGTGGCGCTACTCCATCAGAGTGTGGCGCTACTCTATCAGAGTGTGGCGCTACTCTATCAGAGTGAGGCGCTACTCTATCAGAGTGAGGCGCTACTCTATCAGAGTGAGGCGCTACTCTATCAGAGTGAGGCGCTACTCTATCAGAGTGTGGCGCTACTCTATCAGAGTGAGGCGCTACTCTATCAGAGTGAGGCGCTGCTCTATCAGAGTGAGGCGCTACTCTATCAGAGTGAGGCGCTGCTCTATCAAAGTGTGGCGCCACTCCAGAGCCAAACTATTACAGGTAAGAGCAAAAACAACCAAAGCCGATGATGAGGCATATATCACTCGCGAGTTTCTCGTACTATCACTAAGTGAGGAGCTAATTTCTTGGTTAATTGCATTCCTTCACGCGAAATAGCGTCTCATTATTTATTATTATCATTGGCACAGACCCGGCACCCCCAAGCGGCACGCTCCCGCCCCGCTTTTTACCTACCTCATTAAGGCAAGGTAAACACATTTCAAATTCTAAATTGAGAATTTTCTTTGTCCACAGAAAAGATGCCGTCTGGCGGTCTGTCAGTCAAAGCGGGTCACCCTAAACTATTGAATAGCATTCATTGCAGTCGGACAGTGCTAATAGCTCAAACAATGCTACCATTATATTATCTCGTCTCTCATAGGGCTAAAAAAGAACAACAACACATGCGCCCAAATAGAGACCCCGTCATCTTTATTACCTTGGCCTCGCAAATACCCTAACTCTAAACTCAGCAGACCCGCCCGGGTTGTTTACCGCCACTGATTGTGCAAACATTCAATTAATAGTGCGCCCACCTCATTGTGACAGAGGTTTTAATGAAGAATTAAAACGGTTAGACGAAAAAAAAGGTGCGAGCAAGCCAGTTTTATCTCGTAAAGGTGTGAATAAGAAGGCGGCGGGGCGCGCCCACTAATTAGCACCTCTGATTCGTTATAAAGGCCCCCAGACTGAATTTATATAGTTCACTATATAGCCCTTCGGGTAGGCCGTCTAACCCAAGCCTGTGGCCTGACGCAAAAACTTCAGTAGGGGGCAGTTTGTCACGTTTAGCAAACTTTGGCAAAATTTGACGACTTCGGCTGCTGGTTTGAGCATTTTGATGAATTGACAGTGCGCTCTGTTGAAGCTTGCCGCCCACCACCGCCGAATTATCTCTCCCTCTGTCACTTTCTTTTTGTGATGGCCACATGACTGTGTTATTACTCTTGCCAGTGTCTTCTCCCTGTGTATTTGTCAATTAAGACAGCGTTGCCAAATTAGTGGGCATTGTCTCGGGCACGAACGGCTAGTTTCTGCATTTGTTGATACAGCTCCCGGTGGCATTCACTGCTGCTCCTTTACTACAGAAGTCACAACTGCGCTCGTCTTCAAATTAAGTCAATTTTTGGTGAATCATTTCACTATCTATCAGTAGCAGCGGTTATTCAATGATTCAATGAGACCTCGAAACCACGGAGATAAATAGTTCAAGTGGAGGGAGCGGGAGCCAGCCTTTTGGAGAAATACGCTCGTATTTGGTGTTAAAAAAACTATTTGAAGGAGGAAGATTCCATAGCTCCAAGCCTCCAATCGTTCAGAGAGATTATAATGCCCGAAATCCTTCAGGAAAGAGGGCATCACAGCTGAAGTCCTGCAGGAGAGGAAGAGAGTATTTAGCCGAAATACTTCAGCAGAGAGACTTTGTGGCCGAAGACTTCAGGAGACAGACTATGTAGCCGAAATACTTCAGGAGAGAGACTATGTAGCCGAAATACTTCAGGAGACAGACTATGTAGCCGAAATACTTCAGGAGAGAGACTATGTAGCCGAATAACTTCAGGAGACAGACTATGTAGCCGAAATACTTCAGGAGAGAGACTATGTAGCCAAAATACTTCAGCAGAGAGACTTTGTGGCCGAAGACTTCAGGAGAGAGACTATGTAGCCGAAATACTTCAGCAGAGACTTTGTGGCCGAAGACTTCAGGAGAGAAACTATGTAGCCGAAATACTTCAGGAGAGAAACTATGTAGCCGATAATACTTCAGGAGAGAAACTATGTAGCCGAAATACTTCAGGAGAGAAACTATGTAGCCGAAATACTTCAGGAGAGAAACTATGTAGCCGAAATACTTCAGGAGAGAAACTATGTAGCCGAAATACTTCAGGAGAGAAACTATGTAGCCGAAATACTTCAGGAGAGAGACTATGTAGCCGAAATACTTCAGGAGAGAGACTATGTAGCCGAAATACTTCAGGAGAGAGACTATGTAGCCGAAATACTTCAGGAGAGAAACTATGTAGCCGAAATACTTCAGGAGAGAAACTATGTAGCCGAAATACTTCAGGAGACAGACTATGTAGTCGAAATACTTCAGGAGAGAGATTTTGTAACCGCAAAGTTACAAAAGTGCACTCTGACTCTGATCTTAAGCTTCGTCTTTTTCGGAAAAGCACCGTTGCGCAAACTCGACGGCCTCTCGAAATCACCCCCCTACTCAATTCCACAAACAATTAAGCAATCGATTATAAAAGTTGCAACAACACTTATCAAGTTAGTTGATCAGTCAGCATAAAGTCAGTCAGATGGTCAGTCATCCGTGTGCTCTATGATTATTTGATGTCCAGTGTTTCTAGCGGCTCGCCCGGTAAGCTTCCAAACATGTTAATTACTATTGTGCCTAGCGGGGCGTGAGGCAACTTCAAATCTTCACACCTTAGATCTTGCATACAGCCTAGCCGATCGAGACAAAGCTGACGCTCAATGACGAATAAAAAAATCAATCAATCAGACCCAAGCAGACAAGTGCCCAAATCGTTGCGATTCAATGCGGGATTTGATAGCGCAAATTAATCTGTCAGAATTGAATAGACAAATCAATTTGATTTTTGTTTAACTATGAGCCGGCTGACATAGTCTATTATATGGGAATCATTTGTTTATCTAAATAAAATAAGCCTCGGAGACTGACATGCTGTTGACAAAGAGAGGAGCAGCCACGAAAATGACATCGTTGGTTGCCATGCAAGGGCGAGACTGGCCCGTGTTTCCCTCGTGGAAAAAAAACCTGGCTGATCAACCTGCCTCTTCATCATTGCCCAACTTTGACAGTAGCTGTCATTCAATGGAATTTTTTGGTGATACGCAGCGTCTTACGGCTTCTCCCCTTCTCCCAAAGTTCCGCCAGGTTTCTTCCCGAAGTTTTTGAGCGAGGAAGTGAGTGAATTTCCTGAACTCAGTGCGCCCCCCCCCAGGAGGGCGTGTTAGAAGACAAAGCCGAATGCTTCCGCTCTCTGCATAGGGGGGCTTCTTGTTTTCCCAGCGTTAATCTCCCTCCCCGACCCAAAAGCGAAGGAAATTTGTCCCAACACGGGATACTTAATTGGCGCTGGCGGTTTCGCTCAGTTAAACTTTTTAAGCGCTCACTTAACGGGCGCGCGCACGACGCCTTGTTTGCCCGGTTTTTAACCACCGACTCAATCAGGGCTTGATGGCTTGACATCCGCTGAGACCCCAAGTATTGGGTGACGCCCGCCTGCCTGACTGAATTGATTGAAAATTTTGGCCTCGCAGATTTATAGCTGGCAAACTGAGCCCAGCGCTGGCACTGTTGCTTTGAAAAAACACGCGCGCATCCTGTGTGCTGCTTTCCCTTTCTAGCCCCTACTCTTTATCTAGCAGTAACGGCTGCAGTCGGAGACCGTAAATACCGGCTTAATCAGTTTGCTCAGGCTCCGCTTTCCTTCATCGCGGCCTTCACTTTTTCCTAACATTGTTCCATCCCAACATTGTCCCCCAGTAATGGCAGTCTCATAGAGAGATGAGGAAGCTGCGCGCCGGATGACTCTGGAAGAGACTTGGACTGCCACTGCTCGAATTTCTGGCCAAAGAACGCAAATCTATCCATTGGGAATTTGCGCGTTTACTGATTGAATAGACAAAAGAGCTTCTAAATTTCATGGATAGAAAGAAAGATAGATAGATAGATAGATAGATAGATAGATAGATAGATAGATAGATAGATAGATAGATAGATAGATAGATAGATAGATAGATAGATAGATAGATAGATAGATAGATAGATAGATAGATAGATAGATAGATAGATAGATAGATAGATAGATAGATAGATAGATAGATAGATAGATAGATAGATAGATAGATAGATAGATAGATAGATAGATAGATAGATAGATAGATAGATAGATAGATAGATAGATAGATAGATAGATAGATAGATAGATAGATAGATAGATAGATAGATAGATAGATAGATAGATAGATAGATAGATAGATAGATAGATAGATAGATAGATAGATAGATAGATAGATAGATAGATAGATAGATAGATAGATAGATAGATAGATAGATAGATAGATAGATAGATAGATAGATAGATAGATAGATAGATAGATAGATAGATAGATAGATAGATAGATAGATAGATAGATAGATAGATAGATAGATAGATAGATAGATAGATAGATAGATAGATAGATAGATAGATAGATAGATAGATAGATAGATAGATAGATAGATAGATAGATAGATAGATAGATAGATAGATAGATAGATAGATAGATAGATAGATAGATAGATAGATAGATAGATAGATAGATAGATAGATAGATAGATAGATAGATAGATAGATAGATAGATAGATAGATAGATAGATAGATAGATAGATAGATAGATAGATAGATAGATAGATAGATAGATAGATAGATAGATAGATAGATAGATAGATAGATAGATAGATAGATAGATAGATAGATAGATAGATAGATAGATAGATAGATAGATAGATAGATAGATAGATAGATAGATAGATAGATAGATAGATAGATAGATAGATAGATAGATAGATAGATAGATAGATAGATAGATAGATAGATAGATAGATAGATAGATAGATAGATAGATAGATAGATAGATAGATAGATAGATAGATAGATAGATAGATAGATAGATAGATAGATAGATAGATAGATAGATAGATAGATAGATAGATAGATAGATAGATAGATAGATAGATAGATAGATAGATAGATAGATAGATAGATAGATAGATAGATAGATAGATAGATAGATAGATAGATAGATAGATAGATAGATAGATAGATAGATAGATAGATAGATAGATAGATAGATAGATAGATAGATAGATAGATAGATAGATAGATAGATAGATAGATAGATAGATAGATAGATAGATAGATAGATAGATAGATAGATAGATAGATAGATAGATAGATAGATAGATAGATAGATAGATAGATAGATAGATAGATAGATAGATAGATAGATAGATAGATAGATAGATAGATAGATAGATAGATAGATAGATAGATAGATAGATAGATAGATAGATAGATAGATAGATAGATAGATAGATAGATAGATAGATAGATAGATAGATAGATAGATAGATAGATAGATAGATAGATAGATAGATAGATAGATAGATAGATAGATAGATAGATAGATAGATAGATAGATAGATAGATAGATAGATAGATAGATAGATAGATAGATAGATAGATAGATAGATAGATAGATAGATAGATAGATAGATAGATAGATAGATAGATAGATAGATAGATAGATAGATAGATAGATAGATAGATAGATAGATAGATAGATAGATAGATAGATAGATAGATAGATAGATAGATAGATAGATAGATAGATAGATAGATAGATAGATAGATAGATAGATAGATAGATATATAGATAGATAGATAGATAGATAGATAGATAGATAGATAGATAGATAGATAGATAGATAGATAGATAGATAGATAGATAGATAGATAGATAGATAGATAGATAGATAGATAGATAGATAGATAGATAGATAGATAGATAGATAGATAGATAGATAGATAGATAGATAGATAGATAGATAGATAGATAGATAGATAGATAGATAGATAGATAGATAGATAGATAGATAGATAGATAGATAGATAGATAGATAGATAGATAGATAGATAGATAGATAGATAGATAGATAGATAGATAGATAGATAGATAGATAGATAGATAGATAGATAGATAGATAGATAGATAGATAGATAGATAGATAGATAGATAGATAGATAGATAGATAGATAGATAGATAGATAGATAGATAGATAGATAGATAGATAGATAGATAGATAGATAGATAGATAGATAGATAGATAGATAGATAGATAGATAGATAGATAGATATTGCTAAAAAGGTATGCAAAATGTATACATTGACAAAAATCGCGGACAGTCCAGATTGTTCTTTCTAAAGTGGTCCCTGGTTCATTGTTCAATTGGAGAGATTCACAATCGAAAGTAGGAACAAAAGCAAGATGATAAAGCAATCCTTTGAAGCCAAGGCAGCCACGCAGGAAGTCTCTTATTTGTTGAGTATCATCTGCTGTTTTCTCTAAGCTTCAATCTTCCTATTGAATTTAAAGAAAACTTAAATAAACTGAGATGGGTCCGGATGAAGTCGGAAAGCTTGTTATCCAAGAATTTGAGTTTGAAAGAACAATCAAAGTTGAGAAGTTGGCTTTGTTTTCATTGTTAAATGATGATGCTTCAATTGATTTAGACATAAAATCTCTGTGCTTTATTAGCATACGAAAAATTTTTTTTGCGAAAAATACTACTAAAAAACTTAGATGATGAAAGCGAATCCAAGAATTAATCATGCCATCACAAATCGTTGCCTGCAACTTACGCTCGTATATGTAAATGTTGTTGAAAGTGGGTGATAAATTACTATATGCTTACTTAAGCTACTAATATTCAGTAGTTTACTCGAGTCGATGCTGCGAAGTGAAAGTAAATTTCTTTTCGTTGGAAACAAAACCTTTCGCACAGCCATATCTCCGTCATATCAGCTCTTAGAGAGCAAAACTAATTGAACTTTGAACTTTTCACCTTTCCACTGAGGTACCGAGCTTGATCAAGCGTGCAATGGCTAGAGCCTCGAGACTCAAGACAGGGCCATTAGTTTGAAGTGTCTGCAAAGCACAACTCAATTTATCCAACTAGAAAGTACACACAGTATGGAGACAGGGTTACGCGGCTTATAAATAAATTCGGCTCACAAAAAACTTACGAACTAAGGTTAGACCGCTTAACAGGTGAAAGTAAGTGGTTAGCTGCTGGTGAAAATGGAGTACGAGAAAATTCTCACCCAAATTGGCGGTTTCGGCCGCGCCCAGCTGCTGATATTCCTGACGCTGTCCATGACGTCAGTGAAGGCCGTGCTGGACCTGCAGCTGCTGGCGCTAATGCTGCACATGTCGCCATTTCGCTGCGCTCAACAGAACTCGAGCGGCTACGAGCCGCAAGGCTTCGACAGTCGGTGCACAATTGTCAGGTACATGGATTCTGACAACGCCTCATCCGTTGCCAACTTCACTGTCGAGGAGACCTGCACCGAGTTTGAGTTCGAGGACGACTTCATCAGCATGACCATGGTGAAGGATTTTCAGCTTGTATGCGACAGAAGCATCTATCCGACAATCCTCATGAGCGTCTACTTCCTTGGCGACGCCTGCGGCATGATGTTTGCCACTCTTGGCGACCGAATCGGCAGGCGGACCATCCTGCTGATTTGCGGCGTCGTCGACATTGTCACCACCGTGCTGCCGGTCTTCACGCCCACCGTCGAGTGGCAGATTGCGACCCGCTTCCTCAAGGGTGAGGGCCAGAGTTCGATTGTTGGGTTTAGGCGATTTCATTTTACGAAAAATGAATTCCCAGCAACGAATGACGCGAAAATGTCACCAATCTTGTCCATGGTAGGTCTGGCCTCACCCGTGTACTACCAGGGCCTGCTGCTGGTGGAGGAGCTCACAGCCGCTAAGCACAGAGCGATGCTAGGCAATCTCTACTGGCTGCTGTGGTGTCTCGGGTACGCGGTGTGCAGCCTGATTGCCTACCTGTTCCAGGATTGGCGACAAATTCAAATGTTCAGTTTGACGTTCAGCTCTAGCTACATCCTGGTGTACTTTCTGGTGCCGGAGTCGCCGCGTTGGCTGGTGCTGAAGGGTCGAACCAAGGAAGCTGGCAAGGTGTTTGAGAAGCTGGCTCGATGGAATGGCATTCGTTGGAGGACAAATAAGTTTGATGCGAGTACTTTTTACTTGATGTTAACTTTGTGAGAGTGTATTCGGTATTTGATCCGCATGGCCTTTCCCACGATGAAAAAGAAGCAAAAATTCATGGAAAACAAGTTTATCAACAACACCGCATCCCCACCCCAGTATCAAGGACCCCTTTGGTGGTTGCAAAATGTGTCACACAGGGCTAAAATCTTCACTAACAGGTGCATAAGAGAAGTCTTGTGTAATTTAGGGGAAACTTTTATGGAATTTAATTGGTTGACCGTAAAAACCCGAAAAAACCACTGACTCGAAAATATGAATTTTTAGAAAATAGTGCTCGAAGAGACACCAACGGGTCGAACTTCGGAGCTATTCACCTATCCGGCGATGCGTACTAAGACACTAATCATAGTCTTTGTTATGCTGGTGTACTCTCTCGCCTACTACGGCCTGACAATAGATACCACCTTCATCATTGACGACGTGTACATCAACACGGCGGTCAGCGGTTTGCTGGAGATACCGGCTTACCTACTCGCCTGGCAGGTGTCTGAACGAATTGGTCGGCGATCGCCAACTGTAGCGATGTCAATCTTTGCGGGAGCGGCCATCATCGCTGTGCCCTTCATACCGCAGGAGGCGCACTATCTGTTTGCGCTCAAAGTGGCCATTGCGCTCATTGGTACGTTTCTGATGGGCTTGATGTCGAATCAGTAAATATGAAAACTAAAAAGTAATGAAGACTGCGGGTCACTGTTAAAACTCAGAGATTTCACTTGCGTTTCTTCACACGACAGTCATTTAGCTCGCTTTAATGTCGGTTCATGCGGCAAAGAAACAGACCTTACTAGATAAGTCACGAAGCTTTGCCCTCCTTGGTCAATCTCTTCACTCCGGTTTGCAAAGAAAAAAGTACCTTTCAGCTAGCTACTAAGCGACAGTAGTATTTAGCATAAATTAACTCTTGAATATAAAAAATTTCGAATCAATCGTTCAGGCAAGTGCTTACTAACCGCCGCCTACTCGTCCATGGACATCTACGGCGCCGAAAATTTTCCCACCTCGTTGCGCAACAACGGGGTCTTCCTGTCTGCGGTGGTCGCCGGCTTCCTCAGCGTCATCTCGCCGGTGATCAACTACTTGTCGTCCGTTGCCTACTGGCTCCCAGCCGTGGTGTTCGGCAGCCTGACGATCGTGTCAGTGCTGAATGTTCTCCGCCTGCCCGAGACCAAAGACATGCCGCTGCCAGACACGGTCGAGGACGCCGAGAAATTCGTCCGCGGTCGCGAGCTAGACTGGCTTCGGCTGCACCAGGAGCGGGAGCGCGCCGTGGTGGAGAATTTCACGGAGCCGGAGGACCTGTCAGCCTCGGAGATGCGGCAACGAAGTAGTTACGGGTCGATGGGATCAGAGGCTGGCATCCGGGATGGACAGAGCACTGCGATGTGATCAGCTCAGAGGGAGCCTTCTTATCTACTTGTTTGCGGAACTTCCGAGTTCTGATTGCTGAGAAAACAGGCTGGAAGAGATTTAGGACTCAAGTGGTTCACTTGAATAAAAGTTACATATACGGTGGAGAAGCTTAGTTGGCTACTTGAGAATTTGGTGGAATTGGGGTTCAGGTGTAGGGTAGAATTACGGTTCAGGTGTGGGGTAGAATTGGGGGTTCAGGTGTTGGGGTAGAACTGGGGTTCAGGTGTTTGGTAGAATTGGGGTTCATGTGTTGGGTAGAATTGGGGGTTCAGGTGTGGGGTAGAATTGGGGTTCAGGTGTTGGGTAGAATTGGGGGTTCAGGTGTGGGGTAGAATTGGGGTTCAAGTTTGGGATAGAATTGGGGTTCAGGTGTTTGGTAGAATTGGGGTTCAGGTGTTGGGTAGAATTGGGGGTTCAGGTGTGGGGTAGAATTGGGGTTCAGGTGTTTGGTAGAATTGCGGGGTTTAGGTCTGGGGTAGAATTGGGGTTCAGGTGTGGGGTAGAATTGGGGTTCAGGTGTGGGGTAGAATTGGGTTCAGGTGTGGGGTAGAATTTGGGTTCAGGTGTGGGGTAGAATTCGGGTTCAGGTGTGGGCAGAATTGGGATTCAGGTGTGGGCAGAATTGGGGTTCAGGTGTTTGGTAGAATTGCGGGGTTCAGGTGTGGGCAGAATTGGGGATCAGTTCTTGTTTGGGATTCAGGTCTTTTGCTTTCATCATTGAAAGCAAAATAATTTTTGTTTTTTGCATAATGCCCATTTTTTGCACCGTTACAGTATTACGAGAGTATTGAAAATAAGGCGCTGTAAAAATGGATCTCAATTAATAAATCCTCTTGATAAATCGGTTAATTTCAGTTGACAGACTGCTACGATATTCAGACACATTTCACTAAAAATGATAATTCGTTTATGAGTACTCTCAAATAATATTTCTAAATATTATTTAATAAAGAATATTTAAAGAAAGAAATAACAATATTTATTTAATAAAATGCTCTTTCCATTATAAACTCTAATACCGTCATTCTCATTGGTTTATTGTAACGCAGCCAATAGCAATAGATTTAAGTAAGTTAAGTAATTGTTTATTTAGTCTGCTAGTAACTGATCCTCAAAAATTTTTGCTATACATTTTCGGAGAATCATTGTCAATAATCAGTATGGAGCATAACGAATGGCTCTCACGATGAAATCAACCGGGATGCCTCAGACCCGAGCGACCAAAAAATCCTCAAAGCTTTGATCGTCGATGACCATGAAACTATTGAGGAGTATCTTCGCAATTCAGCGAACCCAAACAGACTAATCCATGTGGGCGGACGGTTGCTATCTCCCTTGCATCTCGCCTGCGCCCTGGGAAAGCAAAATTACCTAGATATTTTCCAACGCTTCAACGTAAAAATCAACATTCTTGACTCAAAAGGTAAGTCACCTCTCTACTATGCATCACGAAACGGCCATCAACAGGTGGTTGAATCCCTCATAAAGCTGAAAGCCGACGTCGATGTCCAAGACCAAGAGGGATCATGTATCCATGCTGCATGCGATAATGGCTGCCATCAAGTCGTAGGAGACACTCATCAAAGCGCAAGCAGACGTTAATCTTCAAGACATCAATGGCTGCTCACCTCTGCACATCGCATCTCGGAAAGGCCATGAAAAAATGTTGAGTCACTAATCAAAGCGCAAGCCGACATTAATCTTCAGTGTGCCACAGGGGAGTCACCACTTATCATAGCATCTACAAAGGCTCATTTGAAAGTCGTAGAATTGCTTATAAAGGCCCAAGCCGATGTCAACCATCAGGAGAGCACTGGCCAGTCAGCTTTGTACATCGCAGCATCGAATGGCAATCAGCAAGTAGTAGACTCTCTAATCAAGAATCAAGCAGATGCTAATCTTCAAGACATTCGCGGCATGCTCACCTCTTCACACTGCGTCCAATAATGGACACCACACAGTTGTGGAGTCGCTTATCAGAGCACTAGCTGACGTCAATCTTCAGCAAGTTAATGGCTACTCACCTCTCCACTTCGCGTCTGAGAGTGGACACCGACAAAGTTGTTGAGTTATTACTCAAAGCGCAAGCTGACGTAAATCTTCAAGATAAAGTCTACATTTCCTCACCTATCTACGCGGCATCACAAAACGGCCACTACAAAATTGTCAAGTTGCTAATCAAAGCACAAGCCGACGTCAATTTACAAGATAATGTTTACGGCTCAACACCCATATTTGCTGCTTCCCAGAATGGCCATCAAAAAGTCGTAGAGTTACTCATAAAAGCACAAGCCGATGTCAATCTACAAAAAGACCAAGGTATTTCACCTCTCGTAATGGCATCACATAATGGCCACCACAAAGTTGTGGAGTTACTCATCAAAGCACAAGCTGACATCGATCTTCAGGAAGTCGATGGCTGCTCACCTCTTTATATGGCAGCACAAAATGGCCATGAAAAAATTGTTGAGTCTCTCATCAAAGCGCAAGCTAATGTCAATCTTCCAGAAATCGATGGCTCTTCACCCTTTAACATTGCATTTTCAAAGGGACACCACAAAGTCGTTGATTTACTCATTAAAGCGCAAGCCGAGGTGGATCATCATAGAAACGATCGCCCGACAACTCTGCAAATCGCGTCATGTAATGGCCAAGATCAAATCGTTGATGCGCTAATCAAAGCACATGCTGATGTCAATCTGAAAGATAAAATTTTTTACTGCTCACCAATATACGTGGCATCTCAAAAAGGTCATGAAAATATTGTGGAGACTCTCATTAAAGCATTTGCTGACGCCAATCTTCAGCAAATGCGCGAAGTAAAATCAAGCGTAGACACTGGATCACACCAGGACGATGATGTAGTGATCGACTCCCACCTTGAAGCACAAGTAGTTGCCCAAGTGATTGACACTGGTGAGTCACCTCTTTACACAGCATGCGTGAATGGTCATCATAAAGTCGTCCAGTCACTGATCAAAGCACAGGCCGACGTTAATCTTACACAGATTGACAACTGCTCACCTCTATACATTGCATCTGAGAAGGGCTACCACGAAATCGTGGAGTCCCTAATAAAAGCACAAGCCAACGTAAATCTACAACAAAAAACGGGCAAGTCACCTATCTATATTGCATGTGGTAAGGGTCATGACAAAGTCGTGGAGTCCCTGATCACAGCACAAGCCGATGTCAATCTTCAAGAAGAAGTCGAATCCTGCTCACCTCTCTATATAGCAGCTTCAAATGGGCACCACAGAGTCGTGGAGTTACTCATCAAAGCGCAAGCCGACGTTGATCTTCAACGAAACACCGGCTCCTCGGCTCTCTATATTGCATCACAGAAAGGCCATCACAAAATCGTGAAGTCAATTATAACAGCACAAGCCGATGTCAATCGTCAAGAGAAGCAAGGTATCTCACCTCTCTATATTGCCTCACAGGAGGATCATTACAAGGTTGTGCAGTCACTAATAGAAGCCCAAGCCAGCGTTAATATTCGACTAAAAAATGGAATGTCCCCACTTCACGCCGCATCACAGAATGGCCATCACACAATTGTTGAGCTACTAATCAAAGCAAAAGCCGATGTTAGTGCTCAATTCAACAATGGAATGTCAGCTCTCTACATCGCATCACACAACGAGCATCAGAAAGTTGTGAAGTCATTGATCAAATCAGAAACCGATTTAAACCTTCAAGCTAAAGTAAATGACTTCCTTCCCCCTCCTCACCGCATCGCTTCATGATATAAAAGAAATCGTGGAGTTGCTCATTAAATCGGAAGCCGATGTCAATCTTCAGCGCAGTTTCGATGGTTACTCATGTCTTTACATAGCATCGAGTGAGGGCTACCATGAAATCGCAGGAGTCACTCATCAAAGCGCAAGCTGATGTCAATCTTAAAACAAAAAAGGGAAAATCAGCCCCTTCACATTGCATCGGAGAATGGCCACCACAAGGTTGTAGAAGAACTCATCAAAGCACAGGCCGATTTCAATCTGGTGGACAACAGTGGCCACTCACCATTGGAAATTGCAACACACCAGGGCTATCAAGAAGTCGTAAACTTACTCATCAAAGCGCAAGCTGACCCCGAACCTCAAAATGGCTACGACTGCTCAAATACCGAAGTCGGACGACTGCAGGACGATCTTAAACTTATTACAGAAAAGCTGGAATTCTATCAAAAGTAAGATATTAATTCCTTATTCGACGATTCAAAATTGCATTATTTTTCGATTGTCATCATAGGTAGTAAAACACTTTGGATTTGTTGTGTAAAGATGTACCTACTTAACCTACCTGCTCAGTATTTTAATGTCATTTCATACTTGCAGAGCTGTTCCAAGTGATCCAGAGCTGAGCCGGCAGCTGAACTCTGCGCTCACTCAATCAGGATTCGTAGACTCCAGAGCTGCCCTACAGAGCGCCGCTGCTGACGTCTTGCAAGAGATCCTTCGAAGACGACGGAATTATGATGGAATATTCGTGGTCGGCAGCTACTCAGAAGGCTGGGGCAACAGCCTGACCACACTGGACGGCAGAACGGACATCGAGTCCGACATTGACATGATGCAGCTGATTCTAGGAAGGCTGTACCACCCGAGAGGCCTATGCGAGTGCGATGGAGATCCAGAACTGCATGAGCTGAGCAACGGGCACATTCTGTGTGGCGGATTTGGTGAGTTTCTCAGTTATAGACAAGGTGTAAAAGTTTTAGATTACTAATTAGATTCTGACCACAAAAATTTTGGATCATTTTTGCAATTGTACATTTTTAGTTCATAAGTAACGCTTGGTCATGGCTTAGCAACTTCACGCAAAAATATCGGCACAAAATTTAGCTGCATTTCCCATATTTTAGGAAATAATATAACAAGCCAAAGCCCCTGATTATTACTAGAAAAATGAGCTCTTAGCTCGATGTAATTCGACCCAATTTCAGCTTCGCATCCTGCTAGTCCATCAGAAGGAGCTGCCCTGAGGCCGGCACTGGACGATGTCCCCGCTGGCCGTCTCTGCCGCTACCCGCCCATCGCGCCGCTCCAGCCCCACCGAGTCTCCAGCTCAAACATCCCACAGTCCGTGCTGCAGGCCCTCCAGCACGATCTCACCTCCGACTCATCGCCCTGCCACGTCGTGCACGCTGCTTCTCCTGGTCGAGGAGGCCACGAGCTCCGTGTGAGCACTAGCTTCCTGGAGAAGCGGATGCTCAGAAGTCTCTCGACCTTACAAGGCCAGCTGTTCGTCACACTCAAGTACCTCGTCAAGAAGGTCATCTGCCACGAAGACGGCTTCAACGAGCAGGGCTTGAAGTCGTACCACGTGAAGACAATCACTTTCCGGATGGTGGAGGAGACACCGGTCGAGCAGTGGAAGCCGGAGAATCTCGTGAGTCTCACGAGGCGGTCTCTGCAGATGCTGTGTGACTGTGTGGAGAGCAGCCGAACACCTGACAATGCTCACGGTCGGATCATGCAGCACTTCTTCATGAGCGACGCCGGTCTGTACCTCAAGGGCTTAGGCCAAAATGACCAAAGCACGGATCAGACTCTGAGCAGCATCGCGAAAACTTTGAGAACAGTGATTGATGAGCTTCCTCGGTGGCTTCTGCAGTTCAAGAGCAGTCTCAGACCTGTGAGCGACTCGGGACTGTTCTACTTCCACCCGTTCCAAATCCTGCCACTACTGATACCAAGGCCACTGTCAAAGTCCAGCAGGCTCGAGTACCACGAGATCTACGACGTGGTGAGAGAGAGTCTGCTGCGCCTCTCCCACACCGACTGCAGCCCGCAATCTCAAGAGTCTCTCGTGCAGCTGATCGCCAGACTGCCAGACTGCGCCCTCACGGCTCGGGAGGCCCTCAGAGCGCTGGCCTGCCTGAAGCTCGGCTACCGAAGCACCGCGGAGAGAATCGTGAGCGAGTGCAGAGGCCACTCGGTGAGCAGAGGCATCGCTTGGTCCGCTGAGAGGTCGGCGGCTGAGGCGACAGCGGAGTTTGTGTGGCAGGCATCTGAGGAGCCACGACTCGGCGTGGAAGTTCTGCTTTGAGTTCGAGCAGCGACCGAAACTTCCATTTCTCACAGAGGCTCTGAATAATCAAATCCCTCTTCTTGTGCTGTACGGTTCAAACTGTTTCTACTTGAATTTTGACGCTGTTTTGTGGGCCTTGCGAGTCGAGCAGCTGACGGAGAGCAAGGGACAATTAGAAGATTGGATCCGGAATTTTTCGGAGAGGGACGATACAGATAAGCAGGAGCTGAACTCAGCAGTTTCGCTTATCACGCAACCACACGAGATACGTTTAATTTATGACTTTCAGGAGAAAACTAGAGGCGTCTCATGTGGCTGGCAGAGAGAGCAGCTCAAGCGAGCCTTTGGTATTGAATAGGCAATTGTCTCTACGAGCTAAATCTACGCTCGTACTTCTTCCGACGAGGGAGCCTATTTTGGTGTGTTAAGGACTTTAATAATTTACAAGATTTTTTATTTTAAATTTCTTTATTTATTTTTAAGATATTTTTCAAATGAAGTTTGACAAGGATTTTTTTAATTTCCGAAACACGCCCTTTCTGTTTCAAGCACAACAGTTGAGCACTATCGCTACCTGTGGTTCGCTTTTAGTTTAACTTTTAAGTTATTGATATCTCTATCTTGACTAATCAACACAGTGAATTTTTCTAACAATTTGCGGTCCTTTTCTCGTTATTTTGTAGCGAAGTGAGGCGCTGGCACAAATAAACAAATTAACCACAATAAGAATATCTGTGCGACTAAACAATTTAGTATCCACTCCACATCTCTACTTTTAGTCAAGTTACCTAGGAGAGACAAAGAGGGGGGCAGGGAGTCTGAGACAGCGTAGCTTCTTCATCAGCATCACTAATCGAACAATGACGAATGAGACAGTTGTAAGAGCTTGTGACTCAACCTCGCATAAACGTGCTGCCAAACAATATTTTTCTATCTTTTCCACGGTAGAACTCAAAATGGAGAGCAAAATTATTTCCATTGTGTCTCAGAAGAGATCGTGGCAGTCCAGACTGCTTCAGCTAAGGCTCTCAGTCATTTTTGAGAGGGTAAGATTGTTGCGGCCAAAAGCTGTTGCAATCGTGACAATTCTTAATAGAGGCTCAGACAGATGGCTTTCACGACACAAAGAGGGGCTCAGTGTGGTCAGAGTCTTCGAGCTCCTTAAGCACTGTTGGTTAGAGAAAAATTCGTTGTTTAAGAGACGCATTTTTACACAGTCTGTAGATTGTGAATTCTACCATCGATCATAATTGTACATTAAAAAAAACAGAAAAACAGTTAGTGCTATAGGCAAATATGTTGTGAGGAGAGGTGGTCTGCTAAGATGCAGTGCCTTTATCACTGCCCCCAATAATGACAGTCTAGACACTGTAGACTGGAGCAGCATCAGCCTCAAAATGACACGAAAATGAGGCTGGTAGACCAGCCTCTGCTCTAAGACTCCGAACGAAGCTCAAATACTCACAATATGGGTATTGTGGGATTGTGTAGTAGTATTGCTTGCTATTGAATGGCCACAACGAATGAATTGAGCAGGTACTTAGTTGCCATAGCGACAAAAAATAACATTTTGATGCGGACAGAGATGCTTAGAGTATGAGGTCTTGCATTGACACCTTTAACGCAGAGTGCTTTTGCATTAACTGAGTTAGATGCAGACCACACTCGGCTGCCTCAAAACAGTCGAGAAGTCTCAGAAAAAGAATTATTCACCGAATCTATCACTCAATTATTAACAAGATCAGTTAATTAGCCAAAATCCGACCATTCCACCAGGTGCACAGTGCATCTCAGGGCTGTGTACAGCTGCTCAGCCTAGATGGGCTGGAGGGGCTGTAGGTCTTAAATTTTCTCATCTCAAACTACCGGTAACCAAGCTCAATTTATGACTTAAAACAACCTGATGCTCGGGAAAACAAGCTCGCGAAAGGAACTACTGAGAGTAGTGAAAAGAGAGCATGAACTAACTGTTGTATGCGATTAAGCTCTACTCGTAGACATGTCTATGGCTATGCCGAAATATATTATGTTGAGCACACAGCCCTCGCGGCAGAGGGGCTAAGAATCTATGCTCAAGTAATCAATATATAACATGGCTTCGCAAGCAGCGAATTTAAGCTGAGCGGGAGAAAGCCCAAAATTGAGACGTCAGACGCAGAGGACGAATCTGCAGAATCTATCATACTCTGCGGCATTCCTGCAGCAATGACGACGACGAAGATTAACGTTCAAAATGCCCCACAATTCGACATTGAAACGCAGCGGAATCTGTTTCCTCAATGGAAGTTGATGTGGGAGGCGTTCGAAGAATTATCTGGGCTCAACGCTATTCAGCAAGAAGCAGAGCAGAAGAAGTACCGACTGTTTGCCCTGCGACAATGTTTGAGCATGGAGACGCTCAAGGTGGTGGACAGTTTACCGCACCTATTAGAGCAGAACAAGAACGATGCCACGGAGATCATCAAGGCACTGGACGCCTTCATAAACGGACGGACTAATGAGATCTTCGAGAGGCGCGAATTCTGGCTACGTAATCAAGCCCTAGGGGAAAGCTTCAGTGACTGGTACATCGCCATCAAGGAAATCTCATCCAGGTGAAACTTTGAACGATGCTGTGAGAATTGCGTTGGATACCAGCTGAGAGACAGGATCGTAATGGGACTTCGCGACTCAGGAACCGTCGAGAAGCTACTGGAAGAAGGCAGCGAGCTGACCCTAGAGAGAGCAAAGACTATATGTGAGTCAATTGAAAGTTCTCGAAAGAACTGTGCAATCATGAAAGGAGAAGGCGAAGGAATATCAGCATTGAAGCACCAATCTAATTATAAAGAAGGTAAAAGACAAGTGAACTTCGCCGCGAGAAAAAACGAACGAGAGGCACACAATAAGCGATCAACATCAAGGCCTAGGACGTGCAGATTCTGTGGTAAAGAGCACGAGTTTCGCAAGGACAAATGCCCCGCATGGGGGAAGTCATGCTCAAAATGTGGGAAAAAGAATCACTTTGCTAAGAAGTGCACGACTAGAGGACCACCTGAGAAAAGCACGCTGAGCTCTGTGTTTGCTTCAACTGCTCGCCAGATAGAGCTGGCGACCAACTGCATTAAAATCAAAATCGAGACAAGTCAAGGTCACAAAGAGGTCACTGCACTGCCTGATACGGGTGCGTTCATCGACGCGATTCCAGCATCCATGATGAAGACGTTACAGCTAGATTCTAGACTGGTGATGAGGTCCTCAATAGAACCGCGAGCCATTGACGGCAAGGCACTGAAGTGCGATGGAGCCATAACTTTGAGAATCTCAATGAAGGAAATATCAACTGTAAGGAAGTTCTACATACTTCAAGATATACCTGTCATGATTTTGTCCCGTGAAGCTTGTCGCGACCTTCAAATGGTACCAAAAGATTTTCCAACTCAGATGGTAGCAGCAATCAGTCCAATCGACGAGTCAAAAATCACCGACAGTGATTTGAGAAGGGAGTTCACGGACGTGTTCTCGGACAGGATTGGAGAAATGAAAGGAGAGATTTTCAGGATCAAGATCGCAACCGATGCTGTGCCATATTCCGTGACAGCTCCAAGAAGAATTGCGGAGCCTCTAAAGCCGCTGCTGAGAAAAGAGCTTGAGGAATTGGAGAAGGACGGAATCATCGCAAAAGTAACGGAGCCAACGGAATGGTGCGCCCCGATAACGGTACAGCCGAAGAAGGATCGAGATAAAATTCGCCTTTGCGTCGATCTACGCCAATTGAACAAGTACGTCATCCGTGAGAGATACACGAGCCAGACGCCGTTTGAAATCGTATCCAACCTGGACAAAGGGCTAAAGTACTTTACGACAGTCGATGCCGTTAAAGGGTACCATCAGATTCCAATGGATGAGGAATCTCAGCTGATGACAACTTTCATCACGCCGTTCGGACGGTACAAGTATATACGTGCGCCATTTGGATTGAGTTCAATTTCGGAACATTACAATAGAAGGATTGATGAAGCACTGGAGGGTCTGCGGAACACGTTTCACGTCGTTGACGACGTGCTGATCGCACACAAGACCTTCAAAGAACATGTTCGAGCAGTACGCGAGTTCCTGGAACGGTGCAGAGAGCACGGGATCAGCCTAAATCCAAAGAAGTTTGTGTTCGCCAAGCCAACTGTAAAATTTGCAGGATTCCAGTTGGACTACAGTGGATACTCCATTGATCCAGAGATAACAAGAGCAATCAGTGAATTTCCGAAGCCAGAGAATTTAACCGACTTGCGCTCATTTTTTGGTCTGGTCAACCAAATCTCATTCTGTACCGACAAAATATCCCAGCTTGGAGAACCGTTGCGAGACCTACTGAAGGCCAAGAACGAATTTCTCTGGAGCCACGAGCACGATGAGGCTTTCCAGAAGATGACAAGGGAGCTGAGCAGCGTCCCTACGATGGCCTACTATGACCAGTCTAAGGAGACTGCGCTACATACTGATGCATCTCGACTGAAAGGTCTCGGCTTCACCCTGAAGCAAAAGCAGAACGATGGCTCATGGAGAGTCGTCCAAGCCGGCTCAAGATTTATTACAGAGACTGAGCGACGATACGCTATGATCGAGCTGGAGATGCTGGCGGTTGTCTGGGCGGCCAAGAAGTGCCGTCTATTTCTCGAAGGACTTCGAAATTTCGAGATAGTAACGGATCACAGACCGTTGGAGCCTATCTTAAATCGGTACACATTAGACCAGATTGACAATCCGAGACTGCATCGACTGCGACAGAAGTTAGACTGCTTCCAGTACAAAGCCAGATGGATCAAAGGCAGTATGCACAATGATGCAGACGCACTGTCGAGAGCGCCAGTGGATGAGGCCAAGAGCGAGGACGAAATCGATGAGGTACACAAGGAGAGCATGGTTCTGGCAATCAACGAGTTGTCCGCCTCTGAGAGCGAGGTACTGGCGATCTCCAGCAAAGACTCAGAGTACCAAGAACTAAAGGAGCTAATCCTCGCCGGATTTCCCGGCGAGAAGAACGATGTGCCACTATCCTTAAGACCATATTGGAATATGAGAGAGAAGCTAGCGATTGACGATGACCTGATAGTAGTTGGAAAGCGGCTGTTGATACCGAAAGCGATGAGAAGACAAGTACTCGACCAGCTACTAAGCATGCATCACGGAGTGGCTAAGATGAAGGAAAGGGCGCGTTCATCCTTCTACTGGCCAGGGATAGACAATGAGATCGAGAATGCAGCAAAGCGATGCAGAGTTTGTCAAGAGAACCTCCCGAGTCAGAAGAAGGAGCCAATGCACCGGAGAGACGAGCCTGAGAGAGTGTTTCAACACCTGCACGTCGATCTTTTTGAATACGGAGGAAAGACATTCCTCGTCACAGTCGATGGAAAATCTGGCTGGACAACGCTAGACAATCTGGGAACATCCGCTCCAGCATACAAGATAATTAACGCACTCAGGCAGAGATTTTGCCAAAAAGGAGTTCCTGAAGTCATCTGGAGCGACAACGGACCGCAATTTACCGCAAAGCCATTTCAGCGTTTCCTAGAGCGATGGAAAGTAGAAAGTCGGACATCGTCTCCAACATATCCTCAGAGTAACGGAAGGGCAGAAGCCGCCGTGAAAATCATTAAGAAAATCGTCAGAGGCAACTGGAATGCGAGGAAAAATGAACCGGATTGGGAGAAAATGAGCGAAGGACTCCTGATCTACGCCAACACGCCTCGCTATGACGGCAGATCACCTTCACAAATAGTCTTCGGGCATCCGGTCAGAGACACCTTGCCAGCGCACAGGCGCGCATTCGCGGGGCAGAGTAAAAATATCATCAATTAGAGATCAGATGGCTTTTCAATCTGCATGGTTTTCTCTAACCCGTCTGCCATCGCATTGGTGAGTTACCAGTATTTACATGTTAACGGATTCCAACCGCCTGTAGTTTACCTTATGTCACGAAATGAAAGACTGGCATTTTACAGAACTATAACAATTAATAGAGAATAATGAATGATTAAAGTCAAACATAAATCGCCTTTCTCTTATCTTGCCTAAAATTTTAATCAAAAAACAAACCGAAGTCAGCTCAGACTTTTGAACCCAGATAAGCAATTGCAAGTTTTTGGCCCAATCACGCCACCTTAGCACCAGTTCTCAAATGCGAGATTAAAATCAGACGCTCTTTGAATCGAAAATGCGCCTGCAAAGATAAACTCTCGCATGACTCTATTCACGGCTGCATTAGCTGATTTGCTGCGGTTGTCATGGCAACAATGGCTTACTTTTCCCAGTGTAACTGACACCCGTACCAGGCGCAAAAAATAAAGAAGCCAAATTAGAATAAATTCAAAGTCGATAAGAACTGCGCTACCAACAACTAAGATTCTCGGTTCTCTACACACTAAAAACTAGTTTCCGCGAAACTTCTAGAAAAAAATTTAAAACAATGTCGCCATGGAGAATCCTGAGGACTGTTTTCACCGTGTTGATGCAGGCATTCGCCGGCGTGCAGAATGACGGCTCGGATGCGGCAGGTCGGAGGATATTGGAGGCTGTGATTTATGATGATTTAGAAACTATCCAGAGATACTTGCGCGAGCGGTTGGACTCAAACAAGCTGATTGATTAGAAAGGAAGACGGCTTTCACCGCTGCATTTAGCCTGTGCGTTAGGAAAACTAAATGCTGTGGAAATTTTCTTACAAGCCCAAGCAGATGTTGACATTCAAGACTCAAAAGGATGCTCACCAGTGTATTTGGCATCAATGAATGGCCACCTTAAGATTGTGAAGCTTCTCGTGAAAGAAAAAGCGGACGTCAATCTTCAAGATTTTGAAAGCCTCTCACCTCTCTACATCGCGTCACAAAATGGCCACCACAAGGTCGTGGAGCTTCTCATCAAAGCTCAAGCTGACGTCAATCTTCGAGAGAATCAAGGATTCTCGGCACTCGGAATTGCATCACAGATGGGCCACCATAGAGTAGCGGAGTCACTCATCAAAGCTCAAGCCGACGTCGATCTTAAAGAAAACAAAGGATGCTCAGCTTTGTTAATTGCTTCACAGATGGGCCACCAAAAAGTCATTGAGTTACTCATCAAAGCACAAGCCGACGTCAATCTCAAACGAAATGATGGAGGTTCACCTCTCAGCATTTCATCATGTATGGGCCACCACATAGTCGTTGAGCTACTAATCAAAGAAAAAGCAAATGTAAATAACCAATCAAACAATGGAATATCACCTCTCTACATTGCATCGCAAAATGGACACCACGAAATCGTGGAGTCACTCATCAAAGCACAAGCCAATATTAATCTTCAACAAAATCAAGGTAGCTCACCGCTCAACATTGCGTCACAGAATGGCCACCACAAAGTCGTGGAGTCACTCATTAAAGCACAAGCTGATGTCAATCTTCAGCGAAAAACTGGAGAGTCACCCCTTTACATTGCATCACAGAATGGCCATCACAAAGTCGTGGAGTCACTTATTAAAGCTCAAGCTGATGTCAATCTACGACTAAGCAATGGAATATCAGCTCTAGACATTGCATCACAAAATGGCCACCACAAAGTCGTGGAGTTACTTATCAAAGCTCAAGCTGATGTCAATCTTCAACGAAAGACTGGAGAGACACCTCTTTACATAGCATCACATTATGGCCATCATAGAGTCGTGGAATCCCTCATCAAAGCACAAGCCGATGTCAATCTTCCCCAAAACGAAGGATTCTCACCTCTCGACATTGCATCAAAGCAGGGCCACCATAAAGTTGTGGAGTCTCTCATCAAAGCGCAAGCCGATCCCCGAATCGAAAATGTCATTGGCCGGTCGTATCCCGAACCTTTCATCCAGCAGGGCCGTCAACAGGCTTCCAGTGATTCACAGGTGCTGGCAACTGCAGAAACGGCACGAAATCAACAAACGTGAGAATGTTTTCATGCATGCGTTAAAAATTTTCCGCGAAATGACAAGAACTTAGAGATACTAGAGCATAGGCTAGAAATCCAAATATCAAATACAGAAGGCCACGTTTTAGATTCAGAAGAAGTGCAATATCAACTTCCTTGAACTCAAGCTACATGAACTTTAGCTACATTAATTTAACACAATTTTACAGCTGGAAATCACAACTTATTTGCATAATACCTATGATAAATACGAGTACGAGCTATATAATGTTAATAACTCTGTTTGAATTCAATATCACTTGGTTTACAGAGCCCCAAAAAGTGATCCAGAGCTGAGCCGGCAGCTGAACTCTGCGCTCACTCAATCAGGATTCGTAGACTCCAGAGCTGCCCTACAGACCGCTGTTGCTGACGTCTTGCAAGAAATCCTTGGAAGACGACAGAATTATGATGAAACATTTGTGGTCGGCAGCTACTCAGAAGGCTGGGGCAACAGTCTGACGACACTGAACGGCAGAACGGACTTCGAGTCCGACATTGATGTGATGTGGATCATTCCAGGCAGGCTGTACCATCCGAGAGGCCTGTGCGAGTGCGATGGAGATCCAGAACTGCATGAGCTTTGCAACGGGCACATTCTGTGTGGCGGATTCGGTAAGTTTCTGCCAGACCAAAGAGACAGAGAAGCTGCATCCTGTAAGCCCTAAGTCTAAATGTGAACCTCCGGATTACACACCTAACATAATTTAGTTAAGATGGATAAAAGGCTAACATTTAACCCGCCATCCCGCACAGTTTGCTAGCTTTAATATTAGCTAATCCTGGGACTCAAGTTTTTTTATTCTTTCAAAATACGAAAGGAATAACAAATGTTCCCTACCTACAGAGCTCCACGTCTTACAGAATATGGCAAGCCTTCTTTGTAATTTTATACGAGGTGCACAACTAATTAGCTACTGTGCCGCAACCCAACGCTATTTCAGCTTCGAATCCTTCGAACCCGTCAAAAGGAGCTGCTCTGAGGCCGGCACTGGACGATGTCACCGCTGGCCGTCTCTGCCGCTACCCGCCCATCGCGCCGCTCCAGCCCCACCGAGTCTCCAGCTCAAACATCCCACAGTCCGTGCTGCAGGCCCTCCAGCACGATCTCACATCCGACTCATCGCCCTGCCACGTCGTGCACGCTGCCTCTCCTGGTCGAGGAGGCCACGAGCTCCGTGTGAGCACCAGCTTCCTGGAGAAGCGGATGCTCAGAAGTCTCTCGACCTTACAAGGCCAGCTGTTCGTCACACTCAAGTACCTCGTCAAGAAGGTCATCTGCCACGAAGACGGCTTCAACGAGCAGGGCTTGAAGTCGTACCACGTGAAGACAATCACTTTCCGGATGGTGGAGGAGACACCGGTCGAGCAGTGGAAGCCGGAGAATCTCGTGAGTCTCACGAGGCGGTCTCTGCAGATGCTGCGTGACTGTGTGGAGAGCAGCCGAACACCTGACAATGCTCACGGTCGGATCATGCAGCACTTCTTCATGAGCGACGCCGGTCTGTACCTCAAGGGCTTAGGCCAAAATGACCAAAGCACGGATCAGACTCTGAGCAGCATCGCGAAAACTTTGAGAACAGTGATTGATGAGCTTCCTCGGTGGCTTCTGCAGTTCAAGAGCAGTCTCAGACCTGTGAGCGACTCGGGACTGTTCTACTTCCACCCGTTCCAAATCCTGCCACTACTGATACCAAGGCCACTGCCAAAGTCCAGCAGCCTCGAGTACCACGAGATCTACGACGTGGTGAGAGAGAGTCTGCTGCGCCTCTCCCACACCGACTGCAGCCCGCAATCTCAAGAGTCTCTCGTGCAGCTGATCGCCAGACTGCCAGACTGCGCCCTCACGGCTCGGGAGGCCCTCAGAGCGCTGGCCTGCCTGAAGCTCGGCTACCGAAGCACCGCGGAGAGAATCGTGAGCGAGTGCAGAGGCCACTCGGTGAGCAGAGGCATCGCTTGGTCCGCTGAGAGGTCGGCGGCTGAGGCGACAGCGGAGTTTGTGTGGCGGCATCTGAGGAGCCACGACTCGGCGTGGAAGTTCTGCTTTGATTTCAAGGAAAGACCGAAACTTTGGTTTCTCAAAGAAACTTTGAATGGCTACTTTCCGCTTGGGCTGCCAAATTATTTAGGATGTTATTATATGAACTTCGACGCCCTACTGTGGGCCCTTCGCCTTGAGCTAAAGACTGAGAACGATGCGCAAGTAAAGCAATGGATCCGGGAGGTTGCACGACGGAAGGACGCAGATGAGCAGGAGTTGTGTTCCGTTATTTTGCTCTCTCCGCCTTCTCTTGACCCGCCGACGTGGCTCTCGATGTATGAGAAGCTACGGCAACTCAATAGTATGCTGCACGCGTGGGTAACGGAGCAGCTTAAGATATTGTATGGAATAAAATGACTGCGACGAATAAAAAATCAAGGCTACCGCGAAACTTGAAAACGTGTTTCTTCTGCAGCAAAATTTTACTCTAAATATGCTTATTTTAGCTATATTTTTACTTACATTGATATTTTTGGCGCCAAGTATGCACCAGTTTAGAAAGTTTCGCAATCATAATCAAACATTTGTAACATTAAGTTGTCATGAAATTTTGTCCCGACATGTCTAATAGGAAAGAACAATTTTCTCTCTTCTATTTAAATTAATGAATTTGTAATTTGAAATTGTAAAGGGCAACTGAGTTTCATGGTTAGCTCCTCCTTCAGTGTTTTTTAACACTGATTATTTGCGAAAATATTTTTGTGCCTGACAAAACACCTTTTGAATGCGATTTTTATTTGCAAATTCCATAATACACACTAGTTTATTTATTTATTTTGAAATTTTTAATTTACAGCCTGACTTAATTAGGTACTGTTATCACTTTCATGAAATAAACAAAAGTCTGCTTTACAATTGTGAGAAATTAAATTAAAAATTCGCCGTGTAATACTAATAACTGATATCGATGTTATTCCAATTAAAAAAGTCAACTTTCGTTTAAGTTACTGATTAAAGAGAAAATTAGTTATAGGGTAATAAGAGAGCGAACTACAGAGACGTGAATTAGAAGTCAGAGAGAGACAGAGGGGTGGGGAGGGGGTTGGGAGTCAGGCAGAGAAAGTGGGATGGGGGGTTGGGAGTCAGGGAGAGGCAGAAGGGTAGGGAGGGGGGTTGGGAGTCAGGCAAAGAAAGAGGGATGGGGGGTTGGAGAGTCAGGGAGAGGCAGAAGGGTGGGGAGGGGGGTTGGAGAGTCAGGGAGAGACAGAGGGGTGGGGAAGGGGTTGAGAGTCAGGGAGAGACAGAGGGGTGGGGAGGGGGGTTGAGAGTCAGGGAGAGACAGAGGGGTGGGGAAGGGGTTGAGAGTCAGGGAGAGACAGAGGGGTGGGGAGGGGGGTTGAGAGTCAGGGAGAGACAGAGGGGTGGGGAAGGGGTTGAGAGTCAGGGAGAGACAGAGGGGTGGGGAGGGGGGTTGAGAGTCAGGCAGAGAGAGAGGGGTGGGGAGGGGGGTTGAGAGTCAGGCAGAGACAGAGGGGTGGGGAGGGGGGGTTGAGAGTCAGGCAGAGACAGAGGGGTGGGGAGGGGGGTTGAGAGTCAGGCAGAGACAGAGGGGTGGGGAGGGGGGTTGAGAGTCAGGCAGAGACAAAGGGGTGGAGACAGGAGATTAGAGAAAGATGGAGAAGGCAAGAAAAGAAAGAAGTGAGGTGAGAAAAGTACAGACATGAATGAGCCAATGCTTCAGACCGTCACCATACCGGATCGCATATTTTTTTTATAGTGGACCTGGTACGAGAGCTTTAATAAAAGGACAGAGTATCACTGCTTTGAGACATGAGCCTATCAAGAGGTGTTGTCAATTCTATGAGGACAAAATAATAGATTCAGCAATCAATCCTTGCTAGTTATACGACAAAACCTAAAAGGAAATCCTCCAAAAGGACAGTAAATGAGCTAAATTTCGACTCCATCAATCAAACTCAAGAATACGTTGACTCTTGAGACAATATCGATGATGCAAAAATTTATTTTCGTACTTTTTTCTTACGTTCCGCTTCTAGAATTGTTAAATTCAGGAATTTTTAGTACGAATAGGGAGAGTTTCATGACGCTTGCGAACAACATACACAACCACAGCTAGGAAACTACGCAAATGGGTTAGTGAAATCTGGCTATTGATTTGATCATCAAAAATCATTGACAGAAACAAAATTATACGATCGTTAATTCACGAAAACAAAGGTAGATAGATCGATAGATTGATAGATCGGTTAGTTTAACATAAGAGACATGAAGTTCGACTATTAGGATAACTTATCGTTCGATTAGCAAGTCAACAATCGATACCGAAGTTGCTTTATAAATGAGATTTGTCATTTAACAAGACAGACATGCATGAATTTATTGTAATAAAATTGTATATCGATTGGATACATAAATAGATCGATAGATTGATAGAAAAAAGGGCAGACAGACACACACAGACACACTGACAAACAGACTCAACAGTCAAGTCAGTCAGTTGTCATCGTTGCTCCCAACCGTGTCGAGCCGCTGGTGCAGGCGGCCCAGCAGGTAGTTGAACTGGCCGCGGAACTGGCGCACCCGCAGGCCGCAGAGCAGCCAGTTCAGCGAGCAGTAGGCGTAGAACAGATAGTTGAACACGTTGGCCAGAGCCAGCAGCAGCGGGTTCACCACCCGTTCAATATCGGTCCACAGGCCGTAACGGACGTTGAGGTAAGCCACAAAGTACAGCGCCACCCTGGGCAGAGAGACAACCAGATAGACGGCGGCGAGGATTAAAAGGCTGCGAGCGCCGCGCAGATCAACGAGCTGCTGCCTGTCTGACCGGCCCTGCTGCTGCAGCTTGAGCCGGGCGGCCCGAATCGACACGATCTTGCCGGCGATGAAGGCGTTGCTGACGGCCAAGGCGAGGCAGCCGACCAGGCCGTTGAGGAACAGCGTGGCGTAGGCCTGGACCAGGTCGGACAGCACCGAGTCGAACAGGCTGATTGACAGGTAGCAGTAGCGCTGGCCGTAGAAGTCATACAACTCGTACAGGGCGGCCTGGCCGGACAGCACGGCGAATGCGAGGACGAACAGGCCGAGAGTGGCGCAGTACTTGCGCTTGGTGAGGCGGGCGCGGTGGTGCAGCGGCCAGCAGAGCGCGTAGATCTGGTCGGCGGCGGCCAGGCAAAGCAGGTTGGAGCTGAGGCTGTTGCCGAGTATCCAGAAATAGGCCCACAGCCGGCAGGCCCAGTCAAGGCTCAGATGGGGCAGGGTAACAGAAACCCGGCTGCCCAAACCGCCGTGGAGGAACTCGCGAGCTGTCAGGCTGCGATGGAGACGGCAAGGGGGGAGTGTTTAAAACAAGATTCGATTTTTCGAGTGCTTTAAAGACTCAAACTCCGGGACTTACGTTGTGGCAACCGTGACAAAGTCGGCGGCGATGTTGGCGCATAGCAGCAGATCCTTGCCCTTGATGGTGCGCCAGGTTCGGCTGAACGCCCACATGGACAGCAGCAGTCCGACTGCGGATACAACCGACGCTACTGGAGCCACGTACAGTCTCAGGTTCGTCAGGATGCGCTGGGCTGTCACCTTGACGAACCAGAGGTCCGTGTGATGCACTTCTGCTAAGGGTGACGGCGATGGCAGCTTATTCTGGCTTTTGCATCTCTCTTCCCTCTCTCTGTCGCGATTGGCTGCCATTAAGTGAGACAAAATTATATTGTTCAATCTTTTTCCAAGCCCTCTTTTCTGATAGGCTGCGACCGGGTGACACTTTCATTCTTGGTTTACTCTCTCACCCCACTCTCCTCTGTGATTGGCTGCGACTGGCTGATACTTTCATTCTTGGTTTAATCTCTCACCCTCTCTCCTCTGTGATTGGCTGCGACTGGCTGATACTTTCATTCTTGGTTTAATCTCTCACACCTCTCTCCTCTGTGATTGGCTGCGACTGGCTGATAATTTATTTTGGTGTTAAATCTCTCACCCCACTCTCCTCTGTGATTGGCTGCGACTGGCTGATACTTTCATTCTTGGTTTAATCTCTCACACCTCTCTCCTCTGTGATTGGCTGCGACTGGGTGATAATTTATTTTGGTGTTATATCTCTCACCCCACTCTCCTCTGTGATTGGCTGCGACTGGCTGATACTTTCATTCTTGGTTTAATCTCTCACCCCTCTCTCCTCTGTGATTGGCTGCGACTGGCTAATACTTTCATTCTTGGTCTAATCTCTTAACCCTCTTTCCACTGTGATTAGCTGCGACTGGGTGATAATTTATTCTGGTGTTAAATCTCTCACCCCACTCTCCTCTGTGATTGGCTGCAGTCGTACAGCAGTTCCTCATGACCTTCCCGTGTCCTAGACTAGGTTTAAAAATCGTTTATCCTTCCTCTGCAACTATTGTACATTCCTGTGTTTTCCTTTAAGCTTGAAGTTACAAAATGAATTCTAATTGATAATTCCATGCAATAACTAATTTAGCTAAGCAGATAGGGCGATTTCATTTTTTTATTTTTATAGTTTGATCAATCTTAAAAAGCTGAAACTTACCAAAATCCGTCGTCGAATTGTTAAACATCTCTTAATAAAATTTGCCTTCCTAAAAAATTCAATCAGATGTTGATTTTTTTTATCAAGAAGCAGCGTCGCCTTCGCATGCAGCGAGTCCGCTGATTTGTCCAAGCCAGCTGTTAAATAGGCTGTCAAATCATCCGCCCACGGACTCGAATATCTCGGCAGTTGGCCATCGAATCGAACCTAACACTTCCTCTCGCTCCCCTCGACGAGCTGCGGGCTTGTTGACGCGGCAGCGATGCACCGGCTCAGCCACGCCCTTCGGAGCTTCCGGTGCGAGTTCCGACTGTTGCTGTGCACAAACGCACCGCCTAGGATTCGGCTTTTAACGCAAGATTTGAAATGTTTTGCATTTAGTAAGACGACGTGATTTCGTAGGACAACAGGGAAACTTCAAAGAGATGAATTTCTAGAGAATACAGTCAGCTCAGCTTGCTCTAGGCTTGAACTGGGGCTGCCATTACAGCTTAAAACCATAAGAAATGAAAGGCAAATCTTTATTACAAGTTCTTTCAAGTTTTATTTTGGCGCCATCAGGGTTTTCAGCGCCAAGGTTCATTTCGGCGCCATCACTATTCATTTCGGCGCCATCACTATTCATTTCGGCGCCATCACTATTCATTTCGACGATATCACTTCATTTCGGCGCCATCGCTATTTATTTCGGCGCCATCATTTTTCATTTCGGCGCAATCACTATTCACTTCGGCCCCAACGCTATTCACTTCGGCGCCATCACTACTCATTTCGACGCCATCGCTTTTCATTTCGGCGCCATCGCTATTCACTTAGGCGCCATCACTATTCATTTCGGCGCCATCGATATTCATTTCGGCGCCATCGCTATTCACTTAGGCGCCATCACTACTCATTTCGGCGCCATCGATATTCATTTCGGCGCCATCGATATTCATTTCGGCGCCATCACTATTCATTTCGGCGCCATCGCTATTCATTTCGGCGCCATCGATATTTATTTCGGCGCCATTACTATTCATTTCGGTGCCATCGCTATTCACTTAGGCGCCATCGATATTCATTTCGGCGCCATCGATATTCATTTCGGCGCCATCGCTATTCACTTAGGCGCCATCACTACTCATTTCGGCGCCATCGATATTCATTTCGGCGCCATCGATATTCACTTAGGCGCCATCACTACTCATTTCGGCGCCATCGATATTCATTTCGGCGCCATCGATATTCATTTCGGCGCCATCGATATTCATTTCGGCGCCATCGATATTCATTTCGGCGCCATCACTATTCATTTCGGCGCCATCACTATTCATTTCGGCGCCATCGATATTTATTTCGGCGCCATTACTATTCATTTCGGTGCCATCGATATTCATTTTGGCGCCATCGATATTTATTTCGGCGCCATCGCTATTCATTTCGGCGCCATCGATATTTATTTCGGCGCCATCACATTTTTTTTCGGCGCTATCGTTATTCATTTCGGTGTTAGTTTCTTGAAAAAGAAAGTTAAGTTAAATAGACTTAAAAAATCGCCGCAAGGTATAAGACTAAATACATGTATGTTAAATGGGAACTTACGTAGCAAAAGTATGACGTGTGAATTCTATTAATTGCGGTTTTACAATATATTCAGGCATAGCAGAATGACCAGCACTGAGTACAGCTACTCGTATTATCAATATGGATTTTAAATATAGCTCCGACTCATACTACTGACAGGCTACTAGTAGTAATAGTAGCATTCTAGTCTGTTGATCGGCTTTAGGCGGAAGTCTGGGCGCCAGCCGACGCCGCCACCCGCTGCTTCTCGACGTGCTCGAGCAGCAGCGCCCGCATGGCCTTGCGGTCCGGCTGCTGGCCCTCAGTCGCCTTCATCACCGACAGGCCGTGGCTATTGGTGGCGCGCACGTCGGCGCCGTGATGAAGCAGCAGGGCGGCCAGCTTCTCGTGCCGATTGATGACGCAATAGAATAGCGCCGTCTGGCCGGCCGAGTCGGTCTCGTCAACCAGGGCGCCGCGGTTGAGCAGCTCGACGGCTAGCGCTGAGTTGCCGTTGTTCTTGTGCTGGGCGCAGCGCAGCAGCGGCGTGCAGCCCGCGTTGTCCTTGGCGTGCAGGTCGGCGCCGGCGTCCAGCAGCTGGCGGATGTTGTCAAGCTGTTCGCCGTCGACGGCGTAGTGCAGCGCACTGAGGCCGTTGCGATCGCGCGGATGCAAACTGGCGTTGGCGGATTCGAGCAGCCACTTGACCACCTCCGGCTTGCCTTTGTAGGCCGCCATCATCAGGCAGGTCTTGCCTGGCGGCCGTGTTCAGGGAAAGGGTGGTTGTTCAACAATGTACATGCTCCGACAATGTACATGTTCCAACAATGTACATGCTCCGACAATGTACATGCTCCGACAATGTACATGCTCCAACAATGTACATGCTCCGACAATGTACATGCTCCAACAATGTACATGCTCCAACAATGTACATGCTCCAACAATGTACATGCTCCAACAATGTACATGCTCCAACAATGTACATGCTCCAACAATGTACATGCTCCAACAATGTACATGCTCCAACAATGTACATGCTCCAACAATGTACATGCTCCAACAATGTACATGCTCCAACAATGCACATGCTCCAACAATGTACATGCTCCAACAATGTACATGCTCCAACAATGTACATGCTCCAACAATGTACATGTTCCAACAATGTACATGCTCCAACAATGTACATGTTCCAACAATGTACATGCTTCAACAATGTAAACTTTTTAACAATTTACATGATTCAATGTCCCAACAATCTACAAAGGTGAACTGCAAAAATAGATCGCATTATCACACTCTATCTCTTATATTAAGGTTGCGCTTCAGTTCAGTTCAATGTACATGCTCCAACAATGTACATGCTCCAACAATGTACATGTTCCAACAATGTACATGCTCCAACAATGCACATGCTTCAAAAATGTACATGCTCCAACAATGTACATGCTCCAACAATGTACATGCTCCAACAATGTACATGCTCCAACAATGTACATGTTCCAACAATGTACATGCTCCAACAATGCACATGCTTCAACAATGTACATGTTCCAACAATGTACATGCTCCAACAATGTACATGTTCCAACAATGTACATGTTCCAACAATGTACATGTTCCAACAATGTACATGCTCCAACAATGCACATGCTTCAACAATGTACATGTTCCAACAATGTACATGCTCCAACAATGTACATGTTCCAACAATGTACATGCTCCAACAATGTACATGCTCCAACAATGTACATGTTCCAACAATGTACATGCTCCAACAATGTACATGTTCCAACAATGTACATGCTCCAACAATGCACATGCTTCAACAATGTACATGCTCCAACAATGTACATGCTCCAACAATGTACATGTTCCAACAATGTACATGTTCCAACAATGTACATGCTCCAACAATGTACATGTTCCAACAATGTACATGCTCCAACAATGTACATGCTCCAACAATGTACATGTTCCAACAATGTACATGCTCCAACAATGTACATGCTTCAACAATGTACATGTTCCAACAATGTACATGCTCCAACAATGCACATGCTTCAACAATGTACATGCTCCAACAATGTACATGCTCCAACAATGTACATGTTCCAACAATGTACATGTTCCAACAATGTACATGCTCCAACAATGTACATGTTCCAACAATGTACATGTTCCAACAATGTACATGCTCCAACAATGTACATGCTCCAACAATGTACATGTTCCAACAATGTACATGCTCCAACAATGCACATGCTTCAACAATGTACATGCTCCAACAATGTAAACTTTTTAACAATTTACATGATTCAATGTCCCAACAATCTACAAAGGTGAACTGCAAAAATAGATGGCATTATCACACTCTATCTCTTATATTAAGGTTGCGCTTCAGTTCAAGGATCAAACATTCGGAACCATCAATCAGCGCAGCTCACCATTATCGCCAGCCCAGTTGATATCCGCCCGATGATCAAGCAACGCCTGGCAGAAGTCCAGCAGGCCTTCCAACGCTGCCTCAGCCAGCGGCGTGAAGCCTTTGTCGTCTGGCGCGTTGGGATTCGCCTCCCCGGTCTTCAGCGCCTTCACCAGCCCGTCCAGATTGCGTCGACGGATGTACCGATGAAGGTCTTCGCCGCTGAACGGTTTGCCAGCGGTTCTGGCTGTCACCAGCTCGCTAAAGTCGCCCCAGCCGTGCCCGTTGCCGAATCTGAGGCGCAGCTGGATGCGGTTTGAAATTTGGAAATTATTTTAATATCGAATGTCTATAAAATAGCTTTGGTTGTGCATGTACATTTGCATGTACATTTTTAGACAATGTACATTGCATGAACTTTTTCAGAGAATGTACATTGCATGTACATTTTTAGACAATGTACATTGCATGAACTTTTTCAGAGAATGTAAATTGCATTAACATTTTTAGAGAATGTACATTGTTACAGCATGCACATTATTGGAGCGTGCTACATTGTCAAGGTGACGCATCGCTCAGCCACGTCACCTGATACTCCTGGTCAGGCTCTAGGCCTGCGCAAACGCAGCGCACATCGTAGCCTTTGTAGGCCACCTCCCAGCTGTTCTCGAATCGCGAACATTGAACCTCAACACGAAGCCGACCATCTTCTTCGTTCTGCTCGGCCGACAGTCGCTCCAGCTGGGACTCCCAGCTCAGCTCTAGCGAGTGATGCGTCGATTTGTCGACCTGCAGCGGCTGCGGCCCCTGCGGTTTCGGCGGACGACGGCTGGTCATGCTGTCTCGAATTGAAACTAATCCGAACCCAGCTTATTGTTCGCGCTTACAGATGGCCGGGACTATAGATGAGCTACAGGCTCTGGGTTAGTTGCAGTCTATAGTACCCACCTCACTACTCCAACTACCTTAGCGGTTTGCTATTAATGAATGACACGAGCCGCCTCTCTCTCCACCTGTTTGCCTCACCCAGTGTGTTGCCGCCAGGTTTAAGCTTGAGCAAGGGGGGTAGAAAATGCAGTCAAGCCGGCCTGCGCATCTGCCTCCTAATTTCTCTCTTCTCGCCACCTCCTGGCTCGATAATTCCAGCCAGATAGTAGTCAGAAGCCAGAGTGTTAAAGTTAACCAAGCTTAGTTGTCATGACAACGCGCGGTGCTCTCGGGGCGAATAGAATCACTCGTTAGGAATGAAATGCGGCAGTGTACAACTGGCTGTACAGTGCAGTGCAAGTCCAGCCAATTCGTCTTCTGGAAGGAAAAATCTTGTACTCACTGTTTAATAAAAGCAATTATCAGCCAATTGGGGTCGTGAAAATGTTTATTGAGTCAACTTATAAAAAATGCCATGCCTATGTTTATTGACATAGCATTTTTTGTACGGATTTCACTATTTATGCCCATATAAGTTGGTGCCTACTACTTGTAAGTAATAGTGCAAGAGAGGGTAACTGTTTTTATTGGATCTTAACAACTGTCTGTGCTGTCTGCAGGATTAATGTGTCTGTCTGTGCTGTCTGCAGGATTAATGTGTCTGTCTGTGCTGTCTGCAGGATTAATGTGTCTGTCTGTGCTGTCTGCAGGATTAATGTGTCTGTCTGTGCTGTCTGCAGGATTAATGTGTCTGTCTGTGCTGTCTGCAGGATTAATGTGTCTGTCTGTGCTGTCTGCAGGATTAATGTGTCTGTCTGTGCTGTCTGCAGGATTAATGTGTCTGTCTGTGCTGTCTGCAGGATTAATGTGTCTGTCTGAGATTTATGCTTTTTTTAAACTCCTTAAGTTTTTTGGAAGAAAAAAACACTAAACATAAAAATATTAAAACTTTACTTAAGGACATTGGCCCATCTGTCACAATGGTCAGTGATTAGTTGACATGCGGTGAAGCGTGCAATTCAGAGCATTTTTATTTACCTGAATTTAACAGGTTAAAATTTAGCAAACCGAATCAATTTAAATGAACCATCGACAATAGAAGTTGACAAAGAAAAGAAAAGAAAAGACAAGAAAAGTTGAAAATTATGGCTAGCAACGCACACGTTGTCATTGGCAACCCCGTCTAGACAGAAAATATACTCTGAATTGAAAAAATGAAACTTTAAGTCTGTTGCCATGACAACAAAAAAGTATCTATTGCTGGTAATGAAAGGCATTTAGTTATTTTCTTATAGGTAATAACGCTCAATTTTGATGGTGGAAGAAAAAAAAGTTGTTAATATTGGCATTTCGACAGCATGTATTTTTTGTCATTAAAAGAAAAAATTAGCAACTTCTTAGAAAACACGTGCTACCCAATAAGATCTGGAAATCGTATAAATCAGAGACGCACTGGTTGCTATGGAAACTTCAGTTTAGAGATAGACAGAAATACACGCCAAAAATGTAAATAAAAAATTTTTTGTGACGAGAATTTTTGGTTTTTGGTTTCCATGGTAAAAGTCGACTTCTAGGGTGTTGCTTTTTTGTACCGTAAAGATTCGATTCTCATAGCAAAAATTTCAGTTTTGTTGCTTTTGTTGCTATGGTTACGAGAATATCAACTTGACCCGCGGTTGTTTAGTTTCTATGGTAACTAGGAAACAAGTGCGGTTGCTATGGCAACGAAGACGTCGACTTAAAGCCATTTAGTTACCATGGTAATCGGTGAAAAAAACGCTACGGTTACTTTGACAATGTAGGCAAGATTCTAATCGGTTGCCATGGTAACTACTGTAGTATAACAAGACGCTACGGTTTCTATGGCAACGGAGGTCAAATTAAATCCCTTCCTCCAGCCGCCGAACCGGCTCGCCGTCCCGCTGCCTGTCCGGGCGGGCGGGCCGCCAGACGGGGACCTCCTTGGCCGGAGGCAGCGGCTGACGGCCCCGGATGATGTCGGCGGCCCGCTCAGCCAGCATGACGGTCGGGCCGTTCAAATTGCCCGACACAATCGACGGCATCGCCGAGGCGTCGACAACTCGCAGGCCGTCTAAGCCGCGAACTCGAAGATTCTCGTCTAGCACGGACATTGGGTCGCTAGGCGGGCCCATTCGGCAGGTGCAGGACGGGTGGTAGGCCGAGTCGGAGGCGGCGCGCACGAAGGCGTCGAGCTGGGCGTCGGTGCGCGCCTCCGAGCCGGGCTGCAGCTCGACGCCTGGCGGAATTAAAAAAAAAACAGCGTCACAGGTTGCCATGGTGATTGATAGCCAATATGATAAAGCATGCTATTTGGTGTTGATCTGTTTTTTGTAAAGCCTTTAGTTGCTATGGTAACCAAGAGTTGCTAGGGCTACTAAGGTTGCTAGTAAGAGAGAAAAAATATACTACAGAAATTTCGGCATGCTGTAAAACTGAAAATTAATTGACTAGGACTCGAACCCACGACCTTCCCAGCAATGATTATGACGTTCCAATTGTTTAGTTACTACGTGCGAATAGTAGCTATGGTAACCTAGCAATGCAATATACCTAGTAACGGTTGCCATAGCAACAGAAAATCAATCGCTAACCTCTGTATTTATCGAAAGCCGGTTGAGCGAAAATCTCCCGAGACAGGCGGATGCACTGCCGCATCTCCCAACGGTCGCGCTCCGTGGCCATGTAGTTGGGATCGAGCAGCGGAGCCTGACGAGGATCAGCCGAGGCCAGGCGAAGGGTGCCGCGACTTTCGGGTCGCATGGGGCCGACGTGCACCTGGGATTGGTTGAGCACAGTGATGGTGAAATGGTGCTTGGGTATTTGAGCTGGTAAGTCTATGGGGTAGGTGATCGGTTAATGGGGTGGTGGGTTCATGGGGTGTTGGGTTTATGGGGTGGTGGGTTCATGGGGTGTTGGGTTTATGGGGTGGTGGGTTCATGGGGTGGTGGGTTCATGGGGTGTTGGGTTTATGGGGTGGTGGGTTCATGGGGTGTTGGGTTTATGGGGTGGTGGGTTTATGGGGTGGTCGGTTCAAGGGGTGGTGGGTTTTATGGGGTGGTGGGTTTATGGGGTGGTGCTGTTAAGGAATAGTGGGCTAGTGGGGTCTTTTTAGAACACCCACGGTTGTTTAAAACAGGTCTTTCCAAGACCCACCTGATAGGCGTGACAGTCGCCAGACTTCCGTCCATGATCGGTCACGACCGACGGCAGGAAGTGAAACTGCACGTCCGGATGCGGCACTCCGGGCTCCGTACGGATGAAGCCGCCAGTCTCCAGGTGGGAGGTGGCGCCCCAGCCAGTCTGGGTGGTTAGCCAGCGCAGCCCAATGCCGATCATGTTCCACGGGAATTTCCACTGGGCGCTGTAGAGCGTGATTGGCTGCGTGCACTGCTGCTGCACGTACAGCTCCAGGTGGTCCTGCAGAATTTGCACATTTGCACGGGTCATTGGGGTCATCTTTTGCACGGATTTCTGGTTGGGTGTTTTTTCTAATTGGCGGCTATCGTAAAAGGGGTAGGTGTCTGCATTTGGGAGTGGGTTATCTTGGGCAGGCGGGTGTGCCTGATTGGCGGTTATCATGGGCAGGCGGGTGTGCCTGATTGGCGGTTATCTTGGGCAGGCGGGTGTGCCTGATTGGCGGTCATCTTGGGCAGGCGGGTGTGTCTAATTTGAGTTTATCATGGGGAGGCGGATGTGTCTAATTGGCGGTTATCATGGGGAGGCGGATGTGTGTCTAATTGGCGGTTATCATGGGCAGGCGGGTGTGTGTCTAATTGGCGGTTATCATGGGCAGGCGGGTGTGTCTAATTGGCGGTTATCATGGGCAGGCGGGTGTGTGTCTAATTGGCGGTTATCATGGGGAGGCGGATGTGTGTCTAATTGGCGGTTATCATGGGCAGGCGGGTGTGCCTAATTTGAGTTTATCATGGGG
Organism: Macrostomum cliftonense; assembly: GCA_950096795.1. Classification (NCBI taxonomy): domain Eukaryota; kingdom Metazoa; phylum Platyhelminthes; family Macrostomidae; genus Macrostomum; species Macrostomum cliftonense. The sequence continues at coordinate 68,260 of CATNEM010000091.1, read as the reverse complement.
AGGCGGGTGTGTCTAATTGGCGGTTATCTTGGGGAGGCGGATGTGTGTCTAATTGGCGGTTATCTTGGGCAGGCGGATGTGTCTAATTGGCGGTTATCATGGGCAGGCGGGTGTGTGTCTAATTGGCGGTTATCATGGGCAGGCGGGTGTGTGTCTAATTGGCGGTTATCATGGGCAGGCGGGTGTGCCTAATTTGAGTTTATCATGGGGAGGCGGGTGTGTCTAATTGGCGGTTATCTTGGGCAAGCGGGTGTGTCTAATTAGAGTTTATCATGGGCAGGCGGGTGTGCCTGATTGGCGGTTATCATGGGCAGGCGGGTGTGCCTGATTGGCGGTTATCATGGGCAGGCGGGTGTGCCTGATTGGCGGTTATCATGGGCAGGCGGGTGTGCCTGATTGGCGGTTATCATGGGCAGGCGGGTGTGCCTGATTGGCGGTTATCATGGGCAGGCGGGTGTGCCTGATTGGAGTTTATCATGGGCAGGCGGGTGTGCCTGATTGGCGGTTATCTTGGGCAGGCGGGTGTGCCTGATTTGAGTTTATCATGGGGAGGCGGGTGTGTCTAATTGGCAGTCATCTTGGGGAGGCGGGTGTGTCTAATTGGCGGTTATCTTGGGGAGGCGGATGTGTGTCTAATTGGCGGTTATCATGGGCAGGCGGGTGTGTCTAATTTGAGTTTATCATGGGGAGGCGGGTGTGTCTAATTGGCAGCCATCTTGGGGAGGCGGGTGTGTCTAATTGGCGGTTATCTTGGGGAGGCGGATGTGTGTCTAATTGGCGGTTATCTTGGGCAGGCGGGTGTGTCTAATTGGAGTTTATCATGGGGAGGCGGGTGTGTCTAATTGGAGTTTATCATGGGCAGGCGGGTGTGTCTAATTGGAGTTTATCATGGGGAGGCGGGTGTGTCTATTGGCGGTTATCTTGGGGAGGCGGATGTGTGTCTAATTGGCGGTTATCTTGGGCAGGCGGGTGTGTCTAATTGGAGTTTATCATGGGGAGGCGGGTGTGCCTAATTGGCGGTTATCTTGGGGAGGCGGGTCGCCACAGCTCACCTGCAGGTTGGCGCCCACTCCGGGCAGGTGATGCAGCACGGGAATGCCCAGACTCCGCAGCTGATCGCCGTCGCCCACTCCGGACAGCATGAGCAGCTGGGGCGAGTTGATGGCGCCGGCGCTGAGGATGACTTCGCGCCTGGCGCGCACAGTTTGACGATCGCCGCCGCCGCCGCGCCTGCCCTGCATGTGCAGGCCTGTGGCGCACTGGCCGTCGAATGCCAGGCTGGTTGGAGAGTGAGTGCGATAAATTTAGTTTCCATGCCAACTATAGATTGAAATTGGCACTTCAGTCTAAACCTCCCTATCAGAATTATAGTTGCCATGACAACCTCCGTAATTCCCAGTCCTAAATCCCAATTTTACTTGCTATAGGAGTCTATAATCACAAAGTTTAAATTATTAAAAACTTCCCAGTTACATAGCAACAGCTAGCCTCACCTAGTGACCAGTTTGTTGGTGACCACGGTCAGATTCTGCCGCTTGGTCGCCGGCCGCAGGTAGGCAGTGGCGGTAGACCATCGCCTGCCATTGTGGACGGTCATGTCCAGCCAGCCGACTCCCTCCTGTTGATAGCCGTTCATATCGTTGCTAAGCGGATATCCGGCTTGTTGACCGGCCTCTAGCCAGGCTTTGTGCAGCGGATGCTCGGTGCGGCCGCGGGACACGTGCAGAGGGCCTTCGCCGCCGACGTAATCGTCAGCTGGCAGGTCGTCGTGATGCTGCGCTTTGCGGAAATACGGCAGGCAGTCCGCGTAGGACCAGCCAGTGGCGCCCTCCTGAGCCCATCTGAATGCACGGGCGGGGCGGAAGTGCGGGTTTACTGGTCAGTTGGGTGCTTATATTGTCTCCTGTCTGATTTATCCCACTGCCTCCTGTCTCATTTATCCCACTGTCTCCTGTCTGATTTATCCCACTGCCTCCTGTCTCATTTAACCCACTGCTTCCAGTCTCATTTATCCCACTGCCTCAATTATCCCACAGACAATGCTATCCCATCGCCACACCTGTCATAGTCGAACGCGTGTCCCCGAACGTAGACCATGGCGTTAAGCGAGCTGCTGCCGCCCAGAACCCTGCCGCGCGGCCAGTACATCACCCTGGAGTTCATGTGCTTCTGCGGCACTGTGTGATAGTACCAATTGTATTTGTCGTGGCACAGGTTGTACATCAGGGCGGCGGGCATATGGATGAACAGGTTTCGCCGGTCAGTGGGTCCGGCTTCGATCTGAAATTAGTTTAACCTGAAGTTAACCTGAAGCCCCACAACAAAGATCCTAAAATTGACCTGAAGCCCCTCAACAAAGATCCTGAAATTGACCTGAAGCCCCACAGCAGAGATCCCAAAGTTAACCTGAAGCCCCACAACACAGATCCTGAAGTTAACCTGAAGTCCCACAACACAGATCCTGAAGTTAACCTAAAGCCCCACAGCAGAGATCCTAAAGTCAACCTGAAGCCCCACAGCAAAGATCCCAAAGTTAACCTGAAGTCCCACAACACAGATCCTAAAGTCAACCTGAAGCCCCACAGCAGAGATCCTAAAGTTAACCTGAAGCCCCACAACACAGATCCTAAAGTCAACCTGAAGCCCCACAACACAGATCCTGAAGTTAACCTGAAGTCCCACAACACAGATCCCAAAGTTAACCTGAAGTCCCACAACCAAGACACCGAAAGAATTCCCGCAAGCTACAGCACAAGCAAAAGCAAAAGCCTGACGCACCAGCAGCACCCGGACATCCGGATCCTCGGTCAGGCGGTTAGCCAGCACGCAGCCGGCGCTACCGGCGCCAACTATTACGTAATCATACTCGTCAGACGAAGCCGACGCCGACGTCGAATAGGCGCGCCTGCCGCCGACACCGCCGGCCAGGCCGACAGCCGGCGGCCGCTGCTTCAACAGGCCGGCCAGACTCGGCACGTTCGGCACCAGCAGGTCGGCGTGCGGCATCAGCGCCTCCGGGCCCGACATGCCGCTGAGGACGCCGACTGTGGCGCCTAGACGGGCCCGACGCCCGCCAGACAGGTCGGCACGAGTGTCGCCAACAACGACGGCGTCGGCTGGCGAGACGCCGGCCAGACGGCAGGCGGCCAGCAGCGGCTGGGACTTGCAGACGCCGCTCCAAGGCTGGTGCTCGGCGGGGGTCAGGGTGAAGTCAACCAGGTTGGCCAGCTTAAAGTCGGCCAGGAACTGGTTCAGGCTGGGGCGCGAGTCTGACGTCACCACGGCGACGCGGCAGCCGAGGGAGCGCAGGTCCGACAGGGCCTGGGGGATGCCGTCGGCGGCCAGCGAGTCGGCGGCGCGGTTGGTGGGCGAGCTGCCGTCGTCCCACACCTGGGCGGTTGGGGGTGGGGGGTTTCTTACCCGATTGATTCTAGGAATCGCCACAAAAGATATCTGCTAATAGACAATTTCATACTGATCTGACTAATCTATAGATAGGTTTAACCAATCTATGAACTGGTCTAACCAACTTATAAACTGGTCTAACCAACTTATAAACTGGTCTAACCAACTTATAAACTGATCTGACCAATCTTTAAACTGGTCTATTCAATTTACCAATTTACAAAATGGTCTAACTAATCTATAAACTCTTGGTCAATACAGTCTATGAACTGGTCTATCCAATTTACCAATTTACAAAATTTTCTAACTAACTTATAAACTGATCTGACCAATCTTTAAACTGGTCTATTCAATTTATCAATTTACAAAATGGTCTAACCAATTTATAAACTGGTCTAACCATTCTATAAACTGGTCTAACCAATTCTTAAATTTGGTCAATCCAGTCTATGAACTGGTCAAATCCATTCATAAACTTTTGAGGCTAATTTATCAGCAGGTATAAATAAAAAACTGGGCTAACTAATCGATATAATGAGTTAAGTTATTAGCCTTAGCCTAACTAATGCACAACGGCACGACAATATTGCTATTAACAATCAAGTAACTCTACAAACCTTGTCGAGAATGGCGCGCAGCTGGTTGTCGTCGACCCGCCACTTCAACAGCAGTAGGCTCTCCAGCATGTCGCGCAAGTCGGACAGCGGACTCTCGGCCAGGGGGCCGCCCAGAATCCGGCCGGTGTCCGGGTCGAATCCGATCAGGTCGTAGAAATTCTCGGCCACGGATTCGGACGTGGCCTCGGCCAGCCGGCTGCCAACTCGGAGAGCCCAGTCGGCCCAGCGGGTGCGGACGTCCGCCAGGCTGCCGTCTTTGTCGCAGATGATGAGTCGCCAATCGCGTTCGGCTATGAGGCGGGCGGACTCAGTTAGGCTGATTGGCTGATCGGGGAAGAAATTCGGCAGCACGTCGCCGACGGTGTTCACCACAGTGCTGGCGCCGGCGGCTTCCAGGTCGACTTTCCTAGAAACAAATAGAAACATACGAGAAATTATCGAATGGCTAATCAATCTGACAAATATACGAATTGATCTGACCAATTTACGAATTGATCTGACCAATTTACGATTTTATACGACCAATTTACGAATTGATCTGACCAATTTATAAACTGATCTGACCAATTTATGAATTGATATGACCAATTTACGAATTGATCTGACCAATTTACGAATTGATCTGAACAATTAACGAATTGATCTGACCAATTTACGAATTGATCTGACCAATTTACAAACTGATCTGACCAATTTATGAATTGATCTGAACAATTTACGAATTGATCTGACCAATATACGAATTGATCTGACCAATTTACAAACTGATCTGACCAATTTATGAATTGATATGACCAATTTACGAATTGATCTGACCAATTTACGAATTGATCTGAACAATTAACGAATTGATCTGACCAATTTACGAATTGATCTGACCAATTTACAAACTGATCTGACCAATTTATGAATTGATCTGAACAATTTACGAATTGATCTGACCAATATGTGAATTGATAGAAAAAATTATAAATATTAAAAGCACTAAAATTATCGACCATTACGTCGGTGAACAATAACTCTAACCTGCCAACTCCGCTCAGAACGCCGACGCCCAAGCCGAGGCCGGCACGCTTGGCGAACTGCATATCGGTGGCCGTGTCGCCAACCATGACGGTGTCTTTCGGATGGACGCCGAGTGCGTCGCAGATCATCAGGGCGTTGTGCGGATCCGGCTTAGGCAAACTGGTTGGGTCGTCGGCGCAGACAACTTTGTCAACCAGGTGAGAAACCTGCGAGGCAAGAAGATTTAATCATTGTGAAATAAAACTAATGACTGATTTTCACAGCTTCTAATCGATCTAGACAGCTTCTAATTGATCTAGACAGCTTTTGATTGATCTAGACAGCTTCTAGTTGATCTAGACAGCTTCTGGTTGACCTAGGCAGTTAGAAAACTAGACAAGCGTCTCACCCCAAGCCGTCGCAGACTCTCAATGGTGCTTTCGCGCTGATCGCTAGTGCAGACGGCAATTTTAACGCCGTGCTGTCTGAGAACCTCAAACAGCTGGCTAAGATCGTGCAACTCTTTGACGTGGTCCGCATCGGTGGCCGGCTCGGGGACGCAGGCTTCAACAATGGCCTGAGCCTGGGCCCTGTCCACGCCTTCGTGGACAAGCATGTCGGTCAGAGCTGTTCGCATCTGGGCTTTGGTGCCCTCGGCCAGTAAGCCGGGCCCGGCACGTTGGGTCTGCTCGCAGACTCCCAGGGTGCCATACACCTGGTTTGACCATTAATAAGGTTTAGACATAAAACTAATACTCTTAGTAACAATATTTACTGCGATGGCGAAATTTATTAGAACCCGCCTTCGCATCAGCCTCACTGAAATCCTGGCTTTGATCACTGTATCTGAGATCCGCCTTCCACCACCGTCTCTGAGACCTGCCTTCCACCACCGTCTCTGAGACCTGCCTTCCAACACTGTCTCTGAGACCTGCCTTCCACCACCGTCTCTGAGACCTGCCTTCCACCACCGTCTCTGAGACCTGCCTTCCACCACCGTCTCTGAGACCTGCCTTCCACCACCGTCTCTGAGACCTGCCTTCCACCACCGTCTCTGAGACCCGCCTTCCACCACCGTCTCTGAGACCTGCCTTCCACCACAGCCTCTAAGATCCGCCTTTCACCACAGTCTCTGAGATCCCCCTTTCACCACAGCCTCTAAGATCCCCCTTCCACCACCGTCTCTAAGACCCGCCTTCACACTTAACTGCACTAAATCATCTTAAGACACAAACTGGCGGGGAAAAAACTCGATAGTCATCTCGCACCTTGGCAGCCACATCGAGGCCGCTAGATTTAACCAGCCTATTGGCAAGGCCGCGAGCCCAGGGAGCCCACATTGAATGAAAGCAGACCAGCGTGCCGTCCTTGTCAAATATCACTAGGCGATAGCGCAGTGAACGGCCGTGCACCAGCTTGTCGTGCAGCTGGCGAATGGGCTGCCCAGTCTGGTGCGAGTGCGGCGACGGAGGCTGGAACAGCACTGATGAGGCTGGACGCGCCCATCGTAGTGGAGGACGAGTCAGACTTCGAAAAGTTGAAGTCGAACAGCTGTGACGGAGTTGGCTTAGCATTTTTGGAGCTGAAAGATTAATTTAGTTGAATTTAAATTACTAAGTACCCAAAAGCTTCAGCTTATTGACATTAGGCTGGTGTCTTAAAAGCAAAGCTAAGTTAGCTAACAAAAATTTGCAAAAAACTCAGGATAAAAAGTATTTGCAAAAATATATTTTAATGCCCTTACTAAACTATTTTATTGCTTTAAGTACAAAATTTGACATTACTTCATTATACTGCTGCACAATAGATTCAATTATGTAAAAGCCTGTTTAGATCAATGGCTTCAATCAAACTGCAAAAAGAAAGTAAATTTGGTATTACAAAGCTGTAATAAGAAAATAATTTTACATTTGAATTATATACTTTTGTATTGAAAAAAAATTTGACTTGGATTTTTATAAATCATTATTATATTATATATATACTGATAAGTAAAGTCAATTCTTTAAAAACATTCTAAGCTGAGAGTACTTCAAATTAATTATTACCTAAATAGAAGATTCAGTTTTATATTTTTTAAAGACTAAAGATGTCTAATAACAATTCATAATATAATACTAATAGTAGAAATTGATATCAAATACTCAGATACTTCAAGTGACTAAATATCAACAAATTCAAGAAACAAAATATGTTACATTAACTATCTAATTTAAAAAAAATTCTCACACGTCTCTGGGCCGATAATTAGCCACTGACAACATTTGAGCAAAATAAATCGTCCAACCTTTTTCTGCTAGTTCGTTATTTAGTTACCTTGACAAGCATAAAACTAAAAGGAAAAGCTAGCCAACTGTTTAAAGACAGTATTATTTACGTTAAATGTTGCATTTCCATATTAGATAGTATGGGAAAATGCCAAGAAGTTAGAGTCAGACAGATCAAGTTCTTCACCAAAATTAAGTATCCCAGGTAAACTTTTCCACGTGCTTCTTATTCTCTAATGGAAATTTTTAGAGACTTTCCGCACTGATTTCATGGAATATTTTTGTACTGACTTGGTGCCGGAAGTCGGAACCACTACTACTAGCTATATTTCTGTAATAAAAAGTGCGACGCAAAATAAATCTTATTATTTTTTTAGTTAGTCAATTAGTAAGCTCTGCCAATTAAATTTTGCTTAAAAATGAATCGAACTTGTTTTTCTACTGTGTTTCTATTATGAAACATTTTGAATTCTAAACTTTCGTTATTTTTGGTATAACCACTTGCTTGTCGAGTGCTCCTTGGAGTCCTTGTTCATACACTGCCTTAGTTTTCAGTTAGTTTTTGTATTAATCGTCACATAAACGGTCTAATTTATTCTCGATTTTCTAATGGTAAGCCTTGGGCAGAATTTTTATTGAATAGGGGCCTAGCTGTTTATTTTAATTTAGTCTATTTAATGTACTTCTGTACTTTTGTACCCTAACCGGCCTAGTACGTCGATATTTTGCTGCTAATTTGACTTTTGAGACTGTAATTTTTAGAAGCATGTAATTGCATTTTATTGAAAACAGAATTCAGCCATAGCCATAACTACAAGGCTATATGCAGTTCAAAGATATTTCTGAAAGAATTTCAGATAATGTGCATGTGTGTTTGTTGACCTTGATGAAAAGTTAGGTTAGGCCTAGGCTAAGTAGCTACCCCCTGTCGCTGATTGAAAATAATGCTAGCTAGCTATTAACGACAAAAACTCGAATTTTTTAGGCTGCCAGCGCGGAGCCATCAACTGTGTACGATTTCGAGGTCGTTGACATCGATGGCAACACCGTGTCAATGGACAAGTACAAGTATGTTTGTTGGCAGCCTCTTGATTTAGAATTTAATTAATTTTACTGCTTTTTCAGAATGTAGGTTCAGTGGTGTGTCAGCTTTGACAGGCACAAATTCCTATCACCTATCTTGCCTGCATCTGTACGGGTATTAATCATATTAATCATTTATTGACATTAATTGAGTTTTTTTATGAGAGCCAGGCGCGTAGCCAGGATTTCCTTCTGGGGGGTCAGAAAATTTGCGACTTACTGGGACAAACATTTCGAAGGACCAAAAAAGGTCCCGCAAACCACTTTTGCCTCAATTTTCTCTACTCTTCTCTATTTTGCGACTTCTGCTTTAAATTGTGAAATTACAAAAAATTGATTTTCGAAATTCATAAATTTGGTCTACATCAGCCGTCTGGCGGGGGGTCATGACCTCCCTTAGCTACGCCCCTGATGAGAGCTAATTTCGGCGCCATTCTTTTTTCAATTTTTTTGGGGCCATTTTGTTTTAAATTATGGCGCCATTCTGTTTACTATAATTTGGCACAATCCAGATTCCAAACTTTAGCGCTTTTCTGTTTCCACATTTTGGCGCCATTCTGTTTCCACATTTTGGCGCCACTGTGTTTTCTTATTTTTGCGCCATTCTGTGTTCCCATTTCGGTGCCAATTTGATCTGCATGCAGCATATTCATACCCCGGCAACACTAACAGGGGCCGCGTTCTAATCGTCGTGAACGTGGCCTGCAAATGAGGCGCCACGGAGAAGAACTACACCCAGCTGGTCGAGATGCACAATCGACTAGCCGACCGAGGCCTCGCCATCGCCGCCTTCCCCTGCAACCAGTTCGGCTCCCAGGAGCCCTGGCCGGAGGCGGAGATCAAGGCCTACGTCGCCCGCTGGAACGTCGCCTTCGACATGTACTCGAAGATCAACGTGAACGGCAGCGGCGCTCATCCGCTATTTGTGTTTTTGAAGAACCGCCTGTCCGGTACGTTCGGCGATTTCATCAAGTGGAATTTCACCAAGTTCTTGGTGGACTCCAATGGCGTCCCGGTCAAAAGATTCTCGCCAACCACCGCTCCTAAGGTGAGCGAGCGCGTGTATTTGATAAGTTTAAGTTCAACTTTTAAAACCGTTACTTTGCATCCACAATTAGTTGCCCATAAATTTGATTAATAAAATTTATTAAACTCAAACTTGGCGAGTTAAAAAATTAAGAAGAGAGCCTAAACCGTTTTCATAGGCTTTTGATTTTCTTATCTATCAGGCGAAGGGGCTGTTCCACTGAGCAGCTGATAAGAATAGTTTAATTTTAAATAGATAAGAATTTGACCTTAGTCCTTTTTACCACTTAAGGCTGAAATGGTTGACAAATTTTATTATCTGTTTATTATATAACTTTCTGTAAATAAATAGAATATTCATATTCATAGTAGGCCACTAATAGCTTTTATCTACATGTGTTGAGCTGAGCGTGAACTTGAGCGCGTGTTTGCATGGATATTAGTCGGAGCACAATTTTGAGCAATACTCAAACACAACCCCTCTACTTCTATTTCGTACACTTGCAGGACATGGAGGCCGACGTTCAGAAGTTGCTTGACGCGATCGGCAAGTGAAAGCATAGAAAATCGCAGCAACCCAAGTCGTCAAACAATTATGGGCCCCGTCTTTAATCCAGCGTTGTTTTAACAAAATTCCATATTTTTTTAATGTTAATCTAAGATGCTGCATTATTATCTTGCCTAAATCGTGTAGCCTCAGACTGAGCGTTAATGACGCCACTGCCAGCAAAGGGCTGTCGTTTCACCGGCGCCTGTGGCACGTGGCTGACTTGTTTGACCATGCTCGCTCGTGGCGATGTGCACGCCTGGGAAAGTTTTATTGCGTCAAATTGCTCCTCTGAGGTTGGCGAAGGTTCAGATAGCAGCTCTGTGTGTAGATGTACATGTATATATTAGGTAACATTTTTTCTCTAAGCGACAAAAATTAGTTTAAAGGCTTTTTCTCTACTTATAGTAGGAAAAAATTAAATAAGGCCTAGCTACAGTAAAAATACATTTTTACGTACAGGTTTTTCATCGCAAAAGTGAGAAAGTATCATGTCAGTTGTTGCCACAAATTTTGGACAGTATAAAGTATTTTCCATTATTTTCGTGATTCTAGAAAAAAAATAAAGCGAAATTCATAAAATTACGTTGTGCCAGTTTAGTTTGAGTGATTTTCATAAATACAACGGCAATGACTTTGTTTATTTTCGCTACCAGATATACATGTAGATGCAGAGATACACATTTGTGACGCTAGGCAAAATCATATTATTTTCCTTTACTCAAGCTTATTCTAATGATCAAAATTTCCGTTGGAAAATAACGCATCGTACCTTAGTTAAACAATATTAATATTGATATGTACAAATACATGTAATTTTTTCAAAGAAGTACATGCATGATTATTGGAGTGCATTTATAAATAGTATTTAACTTTAAGCAAAAAATATAATATTCAAATCTCTGAGTTTCTTCATGCAATTTCAGATAATGTAGCAAACATGTGTTTAATTTCGTAAATGAAAGTACAAATACAATTTTTACATACTTTTGGTTGACTTTTAGAGCTAATCAATTTCTGAGAATCTACAAAATTATCAATTAATATAAATCATTAGCTATAGGTAAATTTACGCTAAAGTACATAGCAACGTCTCTGCACGCCTTTTACATGTACATGAACACTGAGTTTCAAAAAAACGTGTCAGCAGCCTCAACCCACTTGAAATCAATGTAAAAAATGTACCTCCCGGGTTACGCCCTTACGCGTTAATCATCACTGATTTTCGGGAGCTCTTTTGTGGGTGCTAAAAATCACGTGATCACGATCGAGTGTACACGCAGTAAATCGAGTGACTATTCCGTCCTAGCTTATTATTCTAAAATTGAAAGAACACAGTGACTGTACCTTAGTATCCGGTATGTCCTCCCCAATTCCCAATGACTCGCCGAGGCATGCCGTCTACCAGGTGATTAAGATATGCTCTTATGGAATTGCATGGCACTCTTGAAGGATGTTGAAAATCCAAATAGGCAACCGAAAATTCTCTCTCTCTCTATCAATGGGAGTATAAGCATCTCTGTGACTGTGTGCTGTTGGGTTAGACCAAATAAGCTTGACAGCCTTTGTTTGTCCTTTGTTTGTGTGGCATAGTCCTGATACACACATGATCAGGTGATTCGCAAATCACCACACCTTAAGCCCCCAAACAAACGCTACTGCAGCAAGCAAAAGTATTAGTTTAGTGATGAGTCACATGTGACTGGGACACCCCATGTTTACATAGATTTTCAAGGCAAGGACATCTTAAGATGTCCTTGTTTCAAGGGGCTGCAGAGGTCGATGGCTGTCCCATTTTTTTGCAACACAGTGTATATGCAAGTTGCAGGCTGTACTACATTTGCACACTCGATCATGTAGCAAATTAGCGCACGATCCTCACGATAGCCAGCAGCCCGGATCTCCATGTACCTCACGGATTCAGAATATCCCAGGCGACGGCAGCGGTCGGCCTTGCGCGTTGGGCGACGCCGCTGTCGGGAGCGGCTTTCCGTCGCCGCTCGACAGAACCTCGTCAAGATCGTCGTACTCGTCGAGCTCGGCCGCGTCGGCAGCGTCGGCCAGGTCCCGACTGACCGCGGCGGGGCTTCCGGCGACAGAAACGGACACGGCCGTGGACTGGGTGGTGACGGAGGACGAACGGGCGGCGTGGCTGCTGCCGCGCAGAGCTGAATAGACGGGATTGCGGAAGCGCTGGTTGTCGGCCGGGGCCAACAGAAGAGTCGGCGAGCGCAGAATGTCGATATTGTCGGGCAGCTGCCTGTTCTCAAAGTTCGGCTGCTCCAGCGGCGGGCCGAGGAATTCCGGATCGGCGCCGGTCTCCGGTGAGGCGTCCGGAGCGGTGCTGCAGTGTGGCATCGTGTTTGAACAGCATGAGCTGCCTGATCATACTGTACATGTACTTATCGTCGGGTTGCTACATGTACTTCGGCTTTGAGAAAGAAGTCTTTCAGAAAGTTTCATAAAGGAGTTGTAGCCTAGTGGCTAGGGCGCCTGCCTCATGACCGGAAGGTCGTGGGTTCGAGTTCCGGCCCCTAGGAGACACTTTGTGCCCTTGAGCGAGGCCGGCACTTAATACCGCATCGCTTCAGTCCAGCCAGCTGAGATCGGGTACCAGTTTGAGCTGGGTATTTTTAGTGTGGGTGTTGCGGCCCCTCCAGCCCGTCAGGCTGAAAGCTACATGTACACAGCCCTCGGATGCGCCGCGCAACTAGCTGCGGCTGTGCCGTGGGCTGTACATCTATCTGATCGAAAGGTCGGGTGTCTAAATTTATTTAAAATAATTAATTTATAGAAAGTTATTACTATTCCTTGTGTTTCACTGTACTTTTTCGCATATCTTACTACCTTATCTTTAACATCCGGGTTATTCCTTCTACCATTATCACTTTTCTTTCCTTATTTTACTCAAGGAGACCTTTAGTAGAAGGACGGCACACTTCCTGGAAAGTTTTTGAAGTTAGATTTTCGCGAAAAATACCCTTCAGAGATGGGAAATTCGCAGATTTTCGATATAAAATTAGATTGCACTCGATTGTACGCAGCTAGATGCAAATCTCATCTTTTGATATGTCCCGTCCTTCTATTTAAGGTGTCCTTGATTTTACTCCTCAATCATTTTTTTCTACCTTATCATTCACAGACTTTCAACTCGATTGTCGTTCTTCTGACAAACTCACACGATGATCTTATCCGATCGAGACCTGAAGAGCCTGACCAACAGGCCTAAAAGTACAATGAGTAGCAGGCCGAAAGAGACGCCCGGGATGACCCAGTAGATCAGGGTTCTCTGCAACGTAGTAGAGATGGTTGGCTAACGTGAATTCGAATGTTCACTTTTTCGAAGCTTTTTACATACTTAAAGTGCATGGGAGTCCTGTGATGATGTTCAGAGCTAGCTTGTTCAAGGACCACTATATAGCTTCTATATAGGCTGCTAAAGCATTCCTAACAAACTTACGTATTAACTCGAAAATTTGAGAAAACTCACCGGAACCTCCACCCGTTCGGCAGTGCCTGACACAGACTTGCCCTCCCGAACTGTTGGTGCGGCTCTGGTGAGACAGTTCATGCTGCCTGCAATCAAATTCGACACAAGTGTCCTCATCATAATTGTACTCTTCAGCCGAACCCGTCAATCTAATAGTTAGCCACCTAGCCAATTGAAAGCCCGCATATCAAATAATTCTAAGATCAATATCTCAAGTTTAAGGTTGTTTTTCTGCACCAAAACTATAAAATTCGACCCTGGATTGGTGAGCCCCTGGTTAACCGAATCGAAAAATATTTACGCAAACAGTCAGCGTAAGTTTTGCCACGTGATTTTTCCAGCTGGGCAATAGGCTCTGATGTAAACAAAGCTTTCATTCGTAACTTCCGGTCGTGCTTCAAGCTGGATTTCGTTTAAAATTTTGCTGAGTGTTTTATAAAATTTATAAACTTGAAGTGGCTTGCTTAGCAGCTGAGCTGGCGTTTTTTAACCATATTCAGTTGCTTATTGCTTTTATAATTTTTTTATTCTTTCTAGTTTTCTTACTGTTGTTTATAAAGATTTCTCAAAGCGATAAAGTGGCTGAAAAAAAAATTAGAATTTTCTAACTAAAATTTAAAATAGGCAGACAGACAAAATGATGTCAGGCTTTGGTGGTTCAAGCTTATTAAAAATAGAACTAAATTGTGTGTCAGGGTGATTCAGATTGGCGAGTCAATTGTGTGTCAGGGTGATTCAGATGGCGAGTCAATTGTGTGTCAGGGAGATTCAGATTGGCGAGTCAATTGTGTGTCAGGGTGATTCAGATTGGCGAGTCAATTGTGTGTCAGGGTGATTCAGATTGGCGAGTCAATTGTGTGTCAGGGTGATTCAGATTGGCGAGTCAATTGTGTGTCAGGGTGATTCAGATGGCGAGTCAATTGTGTGTCAGGGTGATTCAGATTGGCGAGTCAATTGTGTGTCAGAGTGATTTGGGTCAAGGAGGTCAAGGGGAGTTCATGCAGGTTCAGCCACAGTTTACCCCAGACTCACCGTCCAAGCACACGAGGCTGCCGTCCGCTCTGCACTTGGTCAGGTTGCGGGTTGCCTGGCAGAAGTGGGCACAAGCTGGCCCGTAATAAGAATCAGCACAGAGGAACGTCGAGTTTGCCGTAACACTGCGGAATTATTAGGATTATTACGCATATTTGTGGCTATAAAAACTATTATTAAGGAAAAATAATTGAAGGTAACACGCACAACATCAGAACTCTAACTGAGCCCACAAACCTGACAAACTTGTTGCTAGTGGACAATTTGAATACAACAGGCCAGCCTGGGCGTTCGAGTTTGAACTGTTGGTCCAGGTCGGCGATCAACTGGTCCCCAGTAAAGTGCTCGTCCATCACTTTTATGCGAAGGTGAAGTACCGACTGGAATTAAAAATCATGGGATTTGAATGTTTAATCTACGTCTACCCAATACATGTACCTAATTTTTTTTTCGTAACTAATACTTACCGGCAGCGACTCGTTAAAAGCAATCGATTCATTGAAGAACACGAATGGTAGGTTGTTGCGGTTGCGCCACGCTTGCGTGGTTGCCGTGAACAGCTCACTGAGGGAGGGGGCGGTGAGGCGTTTGAGGGGAAAGTGACTCTGCCGTAGCCTCAACTGACTCTACCGTAGCCTCAACTGACTCTACCGTAGCCTCAACTGACTCTACAGTAGCCTCAACTGACTCTGCCGTAGCCTCAACTGACTCTACCGTAGCCTCAACTGACTCTACCGTAGCCTCAACTGACTCTGCCGTAGCCTCAACTGACTCTACAGTAGCCTCAACTGACTCTGCCGTAGCCTCAACTGACTCTAAAGTAGCCTCAACTGACTCTACAGTAGCCCCAACTGACTCTACAGTAGCCTCAACTGACTCTACTGTAGCCTCAACTGACTCTACCGTAGCCTCAACTGACTCTAAAGTAGCCTCAACTGACTCTAAAGTAGCCTCAACTGACTCCAAAGTACGCTAGACTATGAAGTGAGATTAAAACAATCGAATTAGCGGTCATTTAAGGTCAAGTCTAACTCACTTCCTATTATCGTCCGTGAGGGTGATAATAAAGTAGGGATCACAATCGGTTTGTTGATCGCACTTGTTTGCTGTCCCTGAAATAACACCATGGGTGTTCGAGAGATCCTGCAGAGACAGGGTCACTATGCCTCGTTCAGGTTGCGACTGAAAATATAATTCAGAAAAAAGTTACTGATTCCAAAAATTATGAGTTGTCACAAGTAGCAATGCCACACTGTAGAAGCTTACCACATCAAGGATGTTAATTGAACCGGTGCTCAATTCAATTAACAGGGCCAACAGAAAGGCAATAAATTTAACGAATTTCAACATTTTCGTTTGTTAGCTAAGTAGCGAATCCAAGTCTTTATTAAAAGATGGTTTCCAGCTGCAGATGGGTTTTATATAGCTAGCGTCAATGGCTGACCCATCAGGCTGACCAGATCTGCAGCTGCTTCTGCTACTTCCGCTCGAACTGCACTGCATTGCATTGCGAGACCACGCAGATTTTTGAAGGTCTGCACCTCGTGGCGTCAAATTCGATTCGCGTAAACAACACTATAGGTGCGGCATGCAGTATACACGCAGTATTTCCTGTGTGCTTGCGTTCTGGTCAACTACATTAGCGCTGAACTGAACACACTGGGCTCCGCATGATAGCAAAACAGTTCGTGATGGCTTTGGATTTGCACTCGGACAAAATTATCACAGCAATTTGAAAAACAACCGCGGATAAAATAAATGACAGCAGATATTTGTGACCTGACAAAATTTTTGTTCGGTGGGCCAGGGTTGATTCTAATGACAGTATCACAAAGACTCTAGCTTCTTCACCACACCTAACAAACACTTTGACGGCACGGAGTGGCTCGCGGCGGTCAAGCGAGTCTGCCTTGTGTGCCACTGGTCCAGGTTCGACCCCGCGTTTGCATTGAGTTATATTTTCATGATATGGCTATAGCGTGTTCTCTTGTGCATGGCCACAGTAATTTTGCGTGCGTGATTGGGTGCAGCACTTGATTGTGTTGTCAATCAAGGATTTTAGTATAGAAAGACGAATTTTTTTGGCGCCGACACAAAGACTTCAGCTGTGGCGGTGCAACAAGAAAGTCTTAATTTAGTATAGGAAAATATAACTTGTGATAGTTCTAAATTTGATTACATTTGGTTAACAAACTCCAGGCAAATTCACCCGTTCGCAAACAAATAGCTTATTAAAATTCAAGTTTAGCCTTATCGTTGTTTTGAGTTAGCTTTGGTCACATATTAATAAATGAGATAGATAATTGCGGGGACAATTGAGATTGTTAGTATAAATTATGGCAACCATTATTATCTTCTTGCTTAATTTTTTACACTAAAAAATAATACAACCATGAGAACCATGCAGACTGCTCCTGCTGCTTAGTAACTGCGTGGAACAATAAAAAAGTCTTTAAACAATGCCTTGATTTTACAGAAATTAAAACCGCTAAACTGACGTTGTAAATAGGAAAAAATCAATTTATACTGTAAAATTGCTCGGGATAAGCTTAACAAAAACCGGCGAATTGAAGTAGCTAACGCAGAAACTACTTTTTGACAATGATTCTTTCGACTATTTTCTGTTTGCTAGCAGTTTCTTTCACTGCAACTGCTCAGGATGGTGAGTGGATGGTGAATTGATTTCACTGAAACTTTTTGAGTTCACTGAAAACCTTGGGGTCCCGGAAAGCCTAAATACCGATGATATGCGAAATTCTTTAGGACGATCAGTGCAAGCCCCATAGGGGGATTAGTGGAAGCCCCATTGGAGGATCAGTGGAAGCCCCACAGGAGGATCAGTGGAAGCCCCATAGGAGCATCAGTGGAAGACCCATAGGAGGATCAGTGGAAGCCCAATAGCGGGATCAGTGGAAGCCCCACAGGAGGATCAGTGGAAGCCCCATTGGAGGATCAGTGGAAGCCCCACAGGAGGATCAGTGGAAGCCCCATAGCGGGATCAGTGGAAGCCCAATAGCGGGATCAGTGGAAGCCCCACAGGAGGATAAGTGGAAGCCCCACAGGAGGATCAGTGGAAGCCCCACAGGAGGATCAGTGGAAGCCCCACAGGAGGATCAGTGGAAGCCCCATAGGAGGATCCGTGGAAGCCCCATTGGAGGATCCGTGGAAGCCCCATAGGAGGATCAGTGGAAGCCCCATAGGAGCATCAGTGGAAGACCCATAGGAGGATCAGTGGAAGCCCAATAGCGGGATCAGTGGAAGCCCCACAGGAGGATCAGTGGAAGCCCCATTGGAGGATCAGTGGAAGCCCCACAGGAGGATCAGTGGAAGCCCCATAGCGGGATCAGTGGAAGCCCAATAGCGGGATCAGTGGAAGCCCCACAGGAGGATAAGTGGAAGCCCCACAGGAGGATCAGTGGAAGCCCCACAGGAGGATCAGTGGAAGCCCCACAGGAGGATCAGTGGAAGCCCCATAGGAGGATCCGTGGAAGCCCCATTGGAGG
The DNA here is from genome assembly GCA_950096795.1 of Macrostomum cliftonense. Classification (NCBI taxonomy): domain Eukaryota; kingdom Metazoa; phylum Platyhelminthes; family Macrostomidae; genus Macrostomum; species Macrostomum cliftonense. The sequence goes on along the minus strand of CATNEM010000091.1, from coordinate 50,285 downwards.
ATCAGTGGAAGCCCCATAGGAGGATCAGTGGAAGCCCCACAGGAGGATCAGTGGAAGCCCCATAGGAGGATCAGTGAAAGCCCCATAGCGGGATCAGTGGAAGCCCCATTGGACGATCAGTGCAAGCCCCATAGGGGGATTAGTGGAAGCCCCATAGGAGGATCAGTGGAAGCCCCATAGGAGGATCAGTGGAAGCCCAATAGCGGGATCAGTGGAAGCCTAATAGCGGGATCAGTGGAAGCCCCACAGGAGGATCAGTGGAAGCCCCATAGGAGGATCAGTGGAAGCCCCATAGGAGGATCAGTGGAAGCCCCATAGGAGGATCAGTGAAAGCCCCATAGGAGGATCAGTGGAAGCCCCATAGGAGGATCAGTGGAAGCCCCACAGGAGGATAAGTGGAAGCCCCACAGGAGGATCAGTGGAAGCCCCACAGGAGGATCAGTGGAAGCCCCACAGGAGGATCAGTGGAAGCCCCATAGGAGGATCAGTGGAAGCCCCATAGGAGGATCAGTGGAAGCCCCACAGGAGGATCAGTGGAAGCCCCATAGGAGGATCAGTGGAAGCCCCACAGTTTCATGCTTCAAATTTTACAGATATTTTAATAAAAACTTCCCCACAGACCTGGCCGCCTTTAGACAGTCTGGCCAGCCGCTTAGCAACACCCTGTTGGCGGAGGTTCGGCGCGAGCTGCAGCAGCGGATCGCCGCCATCTGGGTGAGCGTGCCGCCAAACACTGTGTGCTCCAACTGCCTCATCAGCAGCTGGACTCTCAACACGGGCGGCTCAGTGGCGCGGCGATTCCCGCTCGCTCAGATCGACCTGGCGCTATTCGGCCTGCCAACCGAGCTGATCAACAAGGTGAAGGCCATCGCCTACGCCAACAAGGTCATCTTCGAGATGGTGCGGTAAGGCTGACGGCAGACTTTTTATGATTAAATAAAAAATTTTGGCAAAATCTAAGGACTAAGGAATCTAAGGAAAGTAGCGGCCCCAACGAACAGCCTGAGGATCTGGGAGCCTTGCGGCCCAACAAACAAACAGCCTGAGGATCTGGGAGCCTAGCGGCCCAACAAACAAACAGCCTGAGGATCTGGGAGGCTGGCGGCCCCAACCAACCAACAGCCTGAGGATCTGGGATAGTAAGAGCTAAGATTCTTAATTAGTCATACTTAGGATACGCCTCCTTCATCTACACCGCAGTTACTCGATCAACTCGCCAATAGCTAGCGGGCACTACCTGCAGTACCTGGGCATCGCTCGCCGCTCGGGAGACGACGTGGAATTCGCGCTAGTCCGCGGCGAGGTGATCGGCGCCATGGTGCAGCAATACGAGACAATTCACTACCGTGTCTGCGGCAAATTCCTCTGGTGGGAATGCTGCTGCCAGCACCACACCCGGGTTGTGCCGCGTGGCTACGATGCCGGCGAGATTCTGCGCATTGAGACGGCCCTCCGAGCCGAGACGGTGGCCCGGCTGAGGGACTACGCCGCCATTATCGCGCTGGAGTGACTGCGCGTGGCAACAACAAACAACGATCTGACCCCCGCCCCGCCCCCGATTGGATTTCAACTGATTGACGCAAAAATGCGAAGGATTGACATAGCTAATAATATATTGTGCAGACAGCTGTCACTCTAAACCAAAGATCTTATATGCTCTATGCTCTGAACTTGTTAACCGATTGATGCTTTCTCATTTAAAGTAGAAAACAAAATTAAGCTAAATCCGATGCAATTAATTAGCTAAAAGAGCAGAAACTGCGACCTGCTTTGAATTAGCCTCAGTATTGTCTGAGGATGATCAGGGCCCTTTTTCAAGCCTGTCTAAAGATGATCAGGGCCCCTTTTTGAGGCCTGTCTGAGGATGATCAGGGCCCCTTTTTGAGGCCTGTCTGAGGATGATCAGGGCCGATCTTAAGGCCTGTCTGAGGATGATCAGGGCCCCTTTTTGAGGCCTGTCTGAGGATGATCAGGGCCCCTTTTTGAGGCCTGTCTGAGGATGATCAGGGCCCCTTTTTGAGGCCTGTCTGAGGATGATCAGGGCCCCTTTTTGAGGCCTGTCTGAAGATGATCAGGGACCCTTTTTGAGGCCTGTCTGAGGATGATCAGGGCCCCTTTTTGAGGCCTGTCTGAGGATGATCAGGGCCCCTTTTTGAGGCCTGTCTGAGGATGATCAGGGCCCCTTTTTGAGGCCTGTCTGAGGATGATCAGGGCCCCTTTTTGAGGCCTGTCTGAGGATGATCAGGGCCCCTTTTTGAGGCCTGTCTGAGGATGATCAGGGCCCCTTTTTGAGGCCTGTCTGAGGATGATCAGGGCCCCTTTTTGAGGCCTGTCTGAGGATGATCAGGGCCCCTTTTTGAGGCCTGTCTGAGGATGATCAGGGCCGCTTTTTGAGGCCTGTCTGAGGATGATCAGGGCCCCTTTTTGAGGCCTGTCTGAGGATGATCAGGGCCCCTTTTTGAGGCCTGTCTGAGGATGATCAGGGCCGCTTTTTGAGGCCTGTCTGAAGATGATCAGGGACCCTTTTTGAGGCCTGTCTGAGGATGATCAGGGCCCCTTTTTGAGGCCTGTCTGAGGATGATCAGGGCCCCTTTTTGAGGCCTGTCTGAGGATGATCAGGGCCCCTTTTTGAGGCCTGTCTGAGGATGATCAGGGCCCCTTTTTGAGGCCTGTCTGAGGATGATCAGGGCCCCTTTTTGAGGCCTGTCTGAGGATGATCAGGGCCCCTTTTTGAGGCTTGTCTGAGGATGATCAGGGCCCCTTTTTGAGGCCTGTCTGAGGATGATCAGGGCCCCTTTTTGAGGCCTGTCTGAGGATGATCAGGGCCCCTTTTTGAGGCCTGTCTGAGGATGATCAGGGCCGATCTTAAGGCCTGTCTGAGGATGATCAGGGCCCCTTTTTGAGGCCTGTCTGAGGATGATCAGGGCCCCTTTTTGAGGCCTGTCTGAGGATGATCCGGGCCCCTTTTTGGGGCCTGTCTGAGGATGATCAGGGCCGATCTTAAGGCCTGTCTGAGGATGATCAGGGCCCCTTTTTGAGGCCTGTCTGAGGATGATCAGGGCCCCTTTTTGAGGCCTGTCTGAGGATGATCAGGGCCCCTTTTTGAGGCCTGTCTGAGGATGATCAGGGCCCCTTTTTGAGGCCTGTCTGAGGATGATCAGGGCCCCTTTTTGAGGCCTGTCTGAGGATGATCAGGGCCCCTTTTTGAGGCCTGTCTGAGGATGATCAGGGCCCCTTTTTGAGGCCTGTCTGAGGATGATCAGGGCCGCTTTTTGAGGCCTGTCTGAGGATGACCAGGGCCCCTTTTTGAGGCCTGTCTGAGGATGATCAGGGCCCCTTTTTGAGGCCTGTCTGAGGATGATCAGGGCCCCTTTTTGAGGCCTGTCTGAGGATGATCAGGGCCCCTTTTTGAGGCCTGTCTGAGGATGATCAGGGCCCCTTTTTGAGGCTTGTCTGAGGATGATCAGGGCCCCTTTTTGAGGCCTGTCTGAGGATGATCAGGGCCCCTTTTTGAGGCCTGTCTGAGGATGATCAGGGCCCCTTTTTGAGGCCTGTCTGAGGATGATCAGGGCCGATCTTAAGGCCTGTCTGAGGATGATCAGGGCCCCTTTTTGAGGCCTGTCTGAGGATGATCAGGGCCCCTTTTTGAGGCCTGTCTGAGGATGATCCGGGCCCCTTTTTGGGGCCTGTCTGAGGATGATCAGGGCCGATCTTAAGGCCTGTCTGAGGATGATCAGGGCCCCTTTTTGAGGCCTGTCTGAGGATGATCAGGGCCCCTTTTTGAGGCCTGTCTGAGGATGATCAGGGCCCCTTTTTGAGGCCTGTCTGAGGATGATCAGGGCCCCTTTTTGAGGCCTGTCTGAGGATGATCAGGGCCCCTTTTTGAGGCCTGTCTGAGGATGATCAGGGCCCCTTTTTGAGGCCTGTCTGAGGATGATCAGGGCCCCTTTTTGAGGCCTGTCTGAGGATGATCAGAGCCGCTTTTTGAGGCCTGTCTGAGGATGACCAGGGCCCCTTTTTGAGGCCTGTCTGAGGATGATCAGGGCCCCTTTTTGAGGCCTGTCTGAGGATGATCAGGGCCGCTTTTTGAGGCCTGTCTGAGGATGATCAGGGCCCCTTTTTGAGGCCTGTCTGAGGATGATCAGGGCCGATCTTAAGGCCTGTCTGAGGATGATCAGGGCCCCTTTTTGAGGCCTGTCTGAGGATGATCAGGGCCCCTTTTTGAGGCCTGTCTGAGGATGATCCGGGCCCCTTTTTGGGGCCTGTCTGAGGATGATCAGGGCCGATCTTAAGGCCTGTCTGAGGATGATCAGGGCCCCTTTTTGAGGCCTGTCTGAGGATGATCAGGGCCCCTTTTTGAGGCCTGTCTGAGGATGATCAGGGCCCCTTTTTGAGGCCTGTCTGAGGATGATCAGGGCCCCTTTTTGAGGCCTGTCTGAGGATGATCAGGGCCCCTTTTTGAGGCCTGTCTGAGGATGATCAGGGCCCCTTTTTGAGGCCTGTCTGAGGATGATCAGGGCCCCTTTTTGAGGCCTGTCTGAGGATGATCAGGGCCGCTTTTTGAGGCCTGTCTGAGGATGACCAGGGCCCCTTTTTGAGGCCTGTCTGAGGATGATCAGGGCCCCTTTTTGAGGCCTGTCTGAGGATGATCAGGGCCCCTTTTTGAGGCCTGTCTGAGGATGATCAGGGCCCCTTTTTGAGGCCTGTCTGAGGATGATCAGGGCCCCTTTTTGAGGCTTGTCTGAGGATGATCAGGGCCCCTTTTTGAGGCCTGTCTGAGGATGATCAGGGCCCCTTTTTGAGGCCTGTCTGAGGATGATCAGGGCCCCTTTTTGAGGCCTGTCTGAGGATGATCAGGGCCGATCTTAAGGCCTGTCTGAGGATGATCAGGGCCCCTTTTTGAGGCCTGTCTGAGGATGATCAGGGCCCCTTTTTGAGGCCTGTCTGAGGATGATCCGGGCCCCTTTTTGGGGCCTGTCTGAGGATGATCAGGGCCGATCTTAAGGCCTGTCTGAGGATGATCAGGGCCCCTTTTTGAGGCCTGTCTGAGGATGATCAGGGCCCCTTTTTGAGGCCTGTCTGAGGATGATCAGGGCCCCTTTTTGAGGCCTGTCTGAGGATGATCAGGGCCCCTTTTTGAGGCCTGTCTGAGGATGATCAGGGCCCCTTTTTGAGGCCTGTCTGAGGATGATCAGGGCCCCTTTTTGAGGCCTGTCTGAGGATGATCAGGGCCCCTTTTTGAGGCCTGTCTGAGGATGATCAGGGCCGCTTTTTGAGGCCTGTCTGAGGATGACCAGGGCCCCTTTTTGAGGCCTGTCTGAGGATGATCAGGGCCCCTTTTTGAGGCCTGTCTGAGGATGATCAGGGCCCCTTTTTGAGGCCTGTCTGAGGATGATCAGGGCCGATCTTAAGGCCTGTCTGAGGATGATCAGGGCCCCTTTTTGAGGCCTGTCTGAGGATGATCAGGGCCCCTTTTTGAGGCCTGTCTGAGGATGATCAGGGCCCCTTTTTGAGGCCTGTCTGAGGATGATCAGGGCCCCTTTTTGAGGCCTGTCTGACGATGATCAGGGCCGATCTTAAGGCCTGTCTGAGGATGATCAGGGCCCCTTTTTGAGGCCTGTCTGAGGACGATCAGGGCCCCTTTTTGAGGCCTGTCTGAGGATGATCAGGGCCGCTTTTTGAGGCCTGTCTGAGGATGATCAGGGCCCCTTTTTGAGGCCTGTCTGAGGATGATCAGGGCCCCTTTTTGAGGCCTGTCTGAGGATGATCAGGGCCCCTTTTTGAGGCCTGTCTGAGGATGATCAGGGCCCCTTTTTGAGGCCTGTCTGAGGATGATCAGGGCCCCTTTTTGAGGCCTGTCTGAGGATGATCAGGGCCCCTTTTTGAGGCCTGTCTGAGGATGATCAGGCCCCCTTTTTGAGGCCTGTCTGAGGATGATCAGGGCCGCTTTTTGAGGCCTGTCTGAGGATGACCAGGGCCCCTTTTTGAGGCCTGTCTGAGGATGATCAGGGCCCCTTTTTGAGGCCTGTCTGAGGATGATCAGGGCCCCTTTTTGAGGCCTGTCTGAGGATGATCAGGGCCGATCTTAAGGCCTGTCTGAGGATGATCAGGGCCCCTTTTTGAGGCCTGTCTGAGGATGATCAGGGCCCCTTTTTGAGGCCTGTCTGAGGATGATCAGGGCCCCTTTTTGAGGCCTGTCTGAGGATGATCAGGGCCCCGTTTTGAGGCCTGTCTGAGGATGATCAGGGCCCCTTTTTGAGGCCTGTCTGAGGATGATCAGGGCCCCTTTTTGAGGCCTGTCTGAGGACGATCAGGGCCCCTTTTTGAGGCCTGTCTGAGGATGATCAGGGCCCCTTTTTGAGGCCTGTCTGAGGATGATCAGGGCCCCTTTTTGAGGCCTGTCTGAGGACGATCAGGGCCGCTTTTTGAGGCCTGTCTGAGGATGATCAGGGCCGCTTTTTGAGGCCTGTCTGAGGATGATCAGGGCCCCTTTTTGAGGCCTGTCTGAGGATGATCAGGGCCCCTTTTTGAGGCCTGTCTGAGGATGATCAGGGCCCCTTTTTGAGGCCTGTCTGAGGATGATCAGGGCCCCTTTTTGAGGCCTGTCTGAGGATGATCAGGGCTCCTTTTTGAGGCCTGTCTGAGGATGATCAGGGCCCCTTTTTGAGGCTTGTCTGAGGACGATCAGGGCCCCTTTTTGAGGCCTGTCTGAGGATGATCAGGGCCCCTTTTTGAGGCCTGTCTGAGGATGATCAGGGCCCCTTTTTGAGGCCTGTCTGAGGATGATCAGGGCCGATCTTAAGGCCTGTCTGAGGATGATCAGGGCCCCTTTTTGAGGCCTGTCTGAGGATGATCAGGGCCCCTTTTTGAGGCCTGTCTGAGGATGATCCGGGCCCCTTTTTGGGGCCTGTCTGAGGATGATCAGGGCCGATCTTAAGGCCTGTCTGAGGATGATCAGGGCCCCTTTTTGAGGCCTGTCTGAGGATGATCAGGGCCCCTTTTTGAGGCCTGTCTGAGGATGATCAGGGCCCCTTTTTGAGGCCTGTCTGAGGATGATCAGGGCCCCGTTTTGAGGCCTGTTTGAGGATGATCAGGGCCCCTTTTTGAGGCCTGTCTGAGGATGATCAGGGCCCCTTTTTGAGGCCTGTCTGAGGATGATCAGGGCCCCTTTTTGAGGCCTGTCTGAGGATGATCAGGGCCCCTTTTTGAGGCCTGTCTGAGGATGATCAGGGCCCCTTTTTGAGGCCTGTCTGAGGACGATCAGGGCCGCTTTTTGAGGCCTGTCTGAGGATGATCAGGGCCGCTTTTTGAGGCCTGTCTGAGGATGATCAGGGCCCCTTTTTGAGGCCTGTCTGAGGACGATCAGGGCCGCTTTTTGAGGCCTGTCTGAGGATGATCAGGGCCGCTTTTTGAGGCCTGTCTGAAGATGATCAGGGACCCTTTTTGAGGCCTGTCTGAGGATGATCAGGGCCCCTTTTTGAGGCCTGTCTGAGGATGATCAGGGCCCCTTTTTGAGGCCTGTCTGAGGATGATCAGGGCCCCTTTTTGAGGCCTGTCTGAGGATGATCAGGGCCCCTTTTTGAGGCCTGTCTGAGGATGATCAGGGCCGATCTTAAGGCCTGTCTGAGGATGATCAGGGCCCCTTTTTGAGGCCTGTCTGAGGATGATCAGGGCCCCTTTTTGAGGCCTGTCTGAGGATGATCAGGGCCGCTTTTTGAGGCCTGTCTGAGGATGATCAGGGCCCCTTTTTGAGGCCTGTCTGAGGATGATCAGGGCCGATCTTAAGGCCTGTCTGAGGATGATCAGGGCCCCTTTTTGAGGCCTGTCTGAGGATGATCAGGGCCGATCTTAAGGCCTGTCTGAGGATGATCAGGGCCCCTTTTTGAGGCCTGTCTGAAGATGATCAGGGACCCTTTTTGAGGCCTGTCTGAGGATGATCAGGGCCCCTTTTTGAGGCCTGTCTGAGGATGATCAGGGCCCCTTTTTGAGGCCTGTCTGAGGATGATCAGGGCCCCTTTTTGAGGCCTGTCTGAGGATGATCAGGGCCCCTTTTTGAGGCCTGTCTGAGGATGATCAGGGCCCCTTTTTGAGGCCTGTCTGAGGATGATCAGGGCCCCTTTTTGAGGCCTGTCTGAGGATGATCAGGGCCCCTTTTTGAGGCCTGTCTGAGGACGATCAGGGCCACTTTTTGAGGCCTGTCTGAGGATGATCAGGGCCGCTTTTTGAGGCCTGTCTGAGGATGATCAGGGCCCCTTTTTGAGGCCTGTCTGAGGACGATCAGGGCCCCTTTTTGAGGCCTGTCTGAGGATGATCAGGGCCGCTTTTTGAGGCCTGTCTGAAGGATGATCAGGGACCCTTTTTGAGGCCTGTCTGAGGATGATCAGGGCCCCTTTTTGAGGCCTGTCTGAGGATGATCAGGGCCCCTTTTTAAGGCCTGTCTGAGGATGATCAGGGCCCCTTTTTGAGGCCTGTCTGAGGATGATCAGGGCCCCTTTTTGAGGCCTGTCTGAGGATGATCAGGGCCCCTTTTTGAGGCCTGTCTGAGGATGATCAGGGCCCCTTTTTGAGGCCTTGTCTGAGGATGATCAGGGCCGCTTTTTGAGGCCTGTCTGAGGATGATCAGGGCCCCTTTTTGAGGCCTGTCTGAGGATGATCAGGGCCCCTTTTTGAGGCCTGTCTGAGGATGATCAGGGCCCCTTTTTGAGGCCTGTCTGAGGATGATCAGGGCCGCTTTTTGAGGCCTGTCTGAGGATGATCAGGGCCGCTTTTTGAGGCCTGTCTGAGGATGATCAGGGCCCCTTTTTGAGGCCTGTCTGAGGATGATCAGGGCCCCTTTTTGAGGCCTGTCTGAGGATGATCAGGGCCCCTTTTTGAGGCCTGTCTGAGGATGATCAGGGCCCCTTTTTGAGGCCTGTCTGAGGATGATCAGGGCCGATCTTAAGGCCTGTCTGAGGATGATCAGGGCCCCTTTTTGAGGCCTGTCTGAGGATGATCAGGGCCCCTTTTTGAGGCCTGTCTGAGGATGATCCGGGCCCCTTTTTGGGGCCTGTCTGAGGATGATCAGGGCCGATCTTAAGGCCTGTCTGAGGATGATCAGGGCCCCTTTTTGAGGCCTGTCTGAGGATGATCAGGGCCCCTTTTTGAGGCCTGTCTGAGGATGATCAGGGCCCCTTTTTGAGGCCTGTCTGAGGATGATCAGGGCCCCGTTTTGAGGCCTGTTTGAGGATGATCAGGGCCCCTTTTTGAGGCCTGTCTGAGGATGATCAGGGCCCCTTTTTGAGGCCTGTCTGAGGATGATCAGGGCCCCTTTTTGAGGCCTGTCTGAGGATGATCAGGGCCCCTTTTTGAGGCCTGTCTGAGGATGATCAGGGCCCCTTTTTGAGGCCTGTCTGAGGACGATCAGGGCCGCTTTTTGAGGCCTGTCTGAGGATGATCAGGGCCGCTTTTTGAGGCCTGTCTGAGGATGATCAGGGCCCCTTTTTGAGGCCTGTCTGAGGACGATCAGGGCCGCTTTTTGAGGCCTGTCTGAGGATGATCAGGGCCGCTTTTTGAGGCCTGTCTGAAGATGATCAGGGACCCTTTTTGAGGCCTGTCTGAGGATGATCAGGGCCCCTTTTTGAGGCCTGTCTGAGGATGATCAGGGCCCCTTTTTGAGGCCTGTCTGAGGATGATCAGGGCCCCTTTTTGAGGCCTGTCTGAGGATGATCAGGGCCCCTTTTTGAGGCCTGTCTGAGGATGATCAGGGCCGATCTTAAGGCCTGTCTGAGGATGATCAGGGCCCCTTTTTGAGGCCTGTCTGAGGATGATCAGGGCCCCTTTTTGAGGCCTGTCTGAGGATGATCAGGGCCGCTTTTTGAGGCCTGTCTGAGGATGATCAGGGCCCCTTTTTGAGGCCTGTCTGAGGATGATCAGGGCCGATCTTTAAGGCCTGTCTGAGGATGATCAGGGCCCCTTTTTGAGGCCTGTCTGAGGATGATCAGGGCCGATCTTAAGGCCTGTCTGAGGATGATCAGGGCCCCTTTTTGAGGCCTGTCTGAAGATGATCAGGGACCCTTTTTGAGGCCTGTCTGAGGATGATCAGGGCCCCTTTTTGAGGCCTGTCTGAGGATGATCAGGGCCCCTTTTTGAGGCCTGTCTGAGGATGATCAGGGCCCCTTTTTGAGGCCTGTCTGAGGATGATCAGGGCCCCTTTTTGAGGCCTGTCTGAGGATGATCAGGGCCCCTTTTTGAGGCCTGTCTGAGGATGATCAGGGCCCCTTTTTGAGGCCTGTCTGAGGATGATCAGGGCCCCTTTTTGAGGCCTGTCTGAGGACGATCAGGGCCACTTTTTGAGGCCTGTCTGAGGATGATCAGGGCCGCTTTTTGAGGCCTGTCTGAGGATGATCAGGGCCCCTTTTTGAGGCCTGTCTGAGGACGATCAGGGCCCCTTTTTGAGGCCTGTCTGAGGATGATCAGGGCCGCTTTTTGAGGCCTGTCTGAAGATGATCAGGGACCCTTTTTGAGGCCTGTCTGAGGATGATCAGGGCCCCTTTTTGAGGCCTGTCTGAGGATGATCAGGGCCCCTTTTTAAGGCCTGTCTGAGGATGATCAGGGCCCCTTTTTGAGGCCTGTCTGAGGATGATCAGGGCCCCTTTTTGAGGCCTGTCTGAGGATGATCAGGGCCCCTTTTTGAGGCCTGTCTGAGGATGATCAGGGCCCCTTTTTGAGGCTTGTCTGAGGATGATCAGGGCCGCTTTTTGAGGCCTGTCTGAGGATGATCAGGGCCCCTTTTTGAGGCCTGTCTGAGGATGATCAGGGCCCCTTTTTGAGGCCTGTCTGAGGATGATCAGGGCCCCTTTTTGAGGCCTGTCTGAGGATGATCAGGGCCGCTTTTTGAGGCCTGTCTGAGGATGATCAGGGCCGCTTTTTGAGGCCTGTCTGAGGATGATCAGGGCCCCTTTTTGAGGCCTGTCTGAGGATGATCAGGGCCCCTTTTTGAGGCCTGTCTGAGGATGATCAGGGCCGATCTTAAGGCCTGTCTGAGGATGATCAGGGCCCCTTTTTGAGGCCTGTCTGAGGATGATCAGGGCCCCTTTTTGAGGCCTGTCTGAGGATGATCAGGGCCGCTTTTTGAGGCCTGTCTGAGGATGACCAGGGCCCCTTTTTGAGGCCTGTCTGAGGATGATCAGGGCCCCTTTTTGAGGCCTGTCTGAGGATGATCAGGGCCGATCTTAAGGCCTGTCTGAGGATGATCAGGGCCCCTTTTTGAGGCCTGTCTGAGGATGATCAGGGCCCCTTTTTGAGGCCTGTCTGAGGATGATCAGGGCCCCTTTTTGGGGCCTGTCTGAGGATGATCAGGGCCGATCTTAAGGCCTGTCTGAGGATGATCAGGGCCCCTTTTTGAGGCCTGTCTGAGGATGATCAGGGCCCCTTTTTGAGGCCTGTCTGAGGATGATCAGGGCCCCTTTTTGAGGCCTGTCTGAGGATGATCAGGGCCCCTTTTTGAGGCCTGTCTGAGGATGATCAGGGCCCCTTTTTGAGGCCTGTCTGAGGATGATCAGGGCCCCTTTTTGAGGCCTGTCTGAGGACGATCAGGGCCACTTTTTGAGGCCTGTCTGAGGATGATCAGGGCCGCTTTTTGAGGCCTGTCTGAGGATGATCAGGGCCCCTTTTTGAGGCCTGTCTGAGGACGATCAGGGCCCCTTTTTGAGGCCTGTCTGAGGATGATCAGGGCCGCTTTTTGAGGCCTGTCTGAAGATGATCAGGGACCCTTTTTGAGGCCTGTCTGAGGATGATCAGGGCCCCTTTTTGAGGCCTGTCTGAGGATGATCAGGGCCCCTTTTTAAGGCCTGTCTGAGGATGATCAGGGCCCCTTTTTGAGGCCTGTCTGAGGATGATCAGGGCCCCTTTTTGAGGCCTGTCTGAGGATGATCAGGGCCCCTTTTTGAGGCCTGTCTGAGGATGATCAGGGCCCCTTTTTGAGGCTTGTCTGAGGATGATCAGGGCCGCTTTTTGAGGCCTGTCTGAGGATGATCAGGGCCGATCTTAAGGCCTGTCTGAGGATGATCAGGGCCCCTTTTTGAGGCCTGTCTGAGGATGATCAGGGCCCCTTTTTGAGGCCTGTCTGAGGATGATCAGGGCCCCTTTTTGAGGCCTGTCTGAGGATGATCAGGGCCGATCTTAAGGCCTGTCTGAGGATGATCAGGGCCCCTTTTTGAGGCCTGTCTGAGGATGATCAGGGCCCCTTTTTGAGGCCTGTCTGAGGATGATCAGGGCCGCTTTTTGAGGCCTGTCTGAGGATGACCAGGGCCCCTTTTTGAGGCCTGTCTGAGGATGATCAGGGCCCCTTTTTGAGGCCTGTCTGAGGATGATCAGGGCCGATCTTAAGGCCTGTCTGAGGATGATCAGGGCCCCTTTTTGAGGCCTGTCTGAGGATGATCAGGGCCCCTTTTTGAGGCCTGTCTGAGGATGATCAGGGCCCCTTTTTGGGGCCTGTCTGAGGATGATCAGGGCCGATCTTAAGGCCTGTCTGAGGATGATCAGGGCCCCTTTTTGAGGCCTGTCTGAGGATGATCAGGGCCCCTTTTTGAGGCCTGTCTGAGGATGATCAGGGCCCCTTTTTGAGGCCTGTCTGAGGATGATCAGGGCCCCTTTTTGAGGCCTGTCTGAGGATGATCAGGGCCGCTTTTTGAGGCCTGTCTGAGGATGATCAGGGCCCCTTTTTGAGGCCTGTCTGAGGACGATCAGGGCCCCTTTTTGAGGCCTGTCTGAGGATGATCAGGGCCGCTTTTTGAGGCCTGTCTGAAGATGATCAGGGACCCTTTTTGAGGCCTGTCTGAGGATGATCAGGGCCCCTTTTTGAGGCCTGTCTGAGGATGATCAGGGCCCCTTTTTGAGGCCTGTCTGAGGACGATCAGGGCCCCTTTTTGAGGCCTGTCTGAGGATGATCAGGGCCCCTTTTTGAGGCCTGTCTGAGGATGATCAGGGCCCCTTTTTGAGGCCTGTCTGAGGATGATCAGGGCCCCTTTTTGAGGCCTGTCTGAGGATGATCAGGGCCCCTTTTTGAGGCCTGTCTGAGGATGATCAGGGCCCCTTTTTGGGGCCTGTCTGAGGATGATCAGGGCCGCTTTTTGAGGCCTGTCTGAGGATGATCAGGGCCCCTTTTTGAGGCCTGTCTGAGGATGATCAGGGCCCCTTTTTGAGGCCTGTCTGAGGATGATCAGGGCCGATCTTAAGGCCTGTCTGAGGATGATCAGGGCCCCTTTTTGAGGCCTGTCTGAGGATGATCAGGGCCCCTTTTTGAGGCCTGTCTGAGGATGATCAGGGCCGCTTTTTGAGGCCTGTCTGAGGATGACCAGGGCCCCTTTTTGAGGCCTGTCTGAGGATGATCAGGGCCCCTTTTTGAGGCCTGTCTGAGGATGATCAGGGCCCCTTTTTGAGGCCTGTCTGAGGATGATCAGGGCCCCTTTTTGAGGCCTGTCTGAGGATGATCAGGGCCCCTTTTTGAGGCCTGTCTGAGGATGATCAGGGCCCCTTTTTGGGGCCTGTCTGAGGATGATCAGGGCCGATCTTAAGGCCTGTCTGAGGATGATCAGGGCCCCTTTTTGAGGCCTGTCTGAGGATGATCAGGGCCCCTTTTTGAGGCCTGTCTGAGGATGATCAGGGCCCCTTTTTGAGGCCTGTCTGAGGATGATCAGGGCCCCTTTTTGAGGCCTGTCTGAGGATGATCAGGGCCCCTTTTTGAGGCCTGTCTGAGGATGATCAGGGCCCCTTTTTGAGGCCTGTCTGAGGACGATCAGGGCCACTTTTTGAGGCCTGTCTGAGGATGATCAGGGCCGCTTTTTGAGGCCTGTCTGAGGATGATCAGGGCCCCTTTTTGAGGCCTGTCTGAGGACGATCAGGGCCCCTTTTTGAGGCCTGTCTGAGGATGATCAGGGCCGCTTTTTGAGGCCTGTCTGAAGATGATCAGGGACCCTTTTTGAGGCCTGTCTGAGGATGATCAGGGCCCCTTTTTGAGGCCTGTCTGAGGATGATCAGGGCCCCTTTTTAAGGCCTGTCTGAGGATGATCAGGGCCCCTTTTTGAGGCCTGTCTGAGGATGATCAGGGCCCCTTTTTGAGGCCTGTCTGAGGATGATCAGGGCCCCTTTTTGAGGCCTGTCTGAGGATGATCAGGGCCCCTTTTTGAGGCCTGTCTGAGGATGATCAGGGCCCCTTTTTGAGGCCTGTCTGAGGATGATCAGGGCCCCTTTTTGGGGCCTGTCTGAGGATGATCAGGGCCGCTTTTTGAGGCCTGTCTGAGGATGATCAGGGCCCCTTTTTGAGGCCTGTCTGAGGATGATCAGGGCCCCTTTTTGAGGCCTGTCTGAGGATGATCAGGGCCCCTTTTTGAGGCCTGTCTGAGGATGATCAGGGCCGATCTTAAGGCCTGTCTGAGGATGATCAGGGCCCCTTTTTGAGGCCTGTCTGAGGATGATCAGGGCCCCTTTTTGAGGCCTGTCTGAGGATGATCAGGGCCCCTTTTTGAGGCCTGTCTGAGGATGATCAGGGCCGCTTTTTGAGGCCTGTCTGAGGATGACCAGGGCCCCTTTTTGAGGCCTGTCTGAGGATGATCAGGGCCCCTTTTTGAGGCCTGTCTGAGGATGATCAGGGCCGATCTTAAGGCCTGTCTGAGGATGATCAGGGCCCCTTTTTGAGGCCTGTCTGAGGATGATCAGGGCCCCTTTTTGAGGCCTGTCTGAGGATGATCAGGGCCCCTTTTTGAGGCCTGTCTGAGGATGATCAGGGCCCCTTTTTGAGGCCTGTCTGAGGATGATCAGGGCCCCTTTTTGAGGCCTGTCTGAGGACGATCAGGGCCCCTTTTTGAGGCCTGTCTGAGGATGATCAGGGCCGCTTTTTGAGGCCTGTCTAAAGATGATCAGGGACCCTTTTTGAGGCCTGTCTGAGGATGATCAGGGCCCCTTTTTGAGGCCTGTCTGAGGATGATCAGGGCCCCTTTTTGAGGCCTGTCTGAGGATGATCAGGGCCCCTTTTTGAGGCCTGTCTGAGGATGATCAGGGCCCCTTTTTGAGGCCTGTCTGAGGATGATCAGGGCCCCTTTTTGAGGCCTGTCTGAGGATGATCAGGGCCCCTTTTTGAGGCTTGTCTGAGGATGATCAGGGCCCCTTTTTGAGGCCTGTCTGAGGATGATCAGGGCCCCTTTTTGAGGCCTGTCTGAGGATGATCAGGGCCCCTTTTTGAGGCCTGTCTGAGGATGATCAGGGCCCCTTTTTGAGGCCTGTCTGAGGATGATCAGGGCCGATCTTAAGGCCTGTCTGAGGATGATCAGGGCCCCTTTTTGAGGCCTGTCTGAGGATGATCAGGGCCCCTTTTTGAGGCCTGTCTGAGGATGATCAGGGCCGCTTTTTGAGGCCTGTCTGAGGATGATCAGGGCCCCTTTTTGAGGCCTGTCTGAGGATGATCAGGGCCGATCTTAAGGCCTGTCTGAGGATGATCAGGGCCCCTTTTTGAGGCCTGTCTGAGGATGATCAGGGCCCCTTTTTGAGGCCTGTCTGAGGATGATCAGGGCCCCTTTTTGAGGCCTGTCTGAGGATGATCAGGGCCCCTTTTTGAGGCCTGTCTGAGGATGATCAGGGCCCCTTTTTGAGGCCTGTCTGAGGATGATCAGGGCCCCTTTTTGAGGCCTGTCTGAGGATGATCAGGGCCCCTTTTTGAGGCCTGTCTGAGGATGATCAGGGCCCCTTTTTGAGGCCTGTCTGAGGATGATCAGGGCCCCTTTTTGAGGCCTGTCTGAGGATGATCAGGGCCCCCCTTTTTGAGGCCTTGTCTGAGGACGATCAGGGCCCCTTTTTGAGGCCTGTCTGAGGATGATCAGGGCCCCTTTTTGAGGCCTGTCTGAGGATGATCAGGGCCCCTTTTTGAGGCCTGTCTGAGGATGATCAGGGCCGATCTTAAGGCCTGTCTGAGGATGATCAGGGCCCCTTTTTGAGGCCTGTCTGAGGATGATCAGGGCCCCTTTTTGAGGCCTGTCTGAAGATGATCCGGGCCCCTTTTTGGGGCCTGTCTGAGGATGATCAGGGCCGATCTTAAGGCCTGTCTGAGGATGATCAGGGCCCCTTTTTGAGGCCTGTCTGAGGATGATCAGGGCCCCTTTTTGAGGCCTGTCTGAGGATGATCAGGGCCCCTTTTTGAGGCCTGTCTGAGGATGATCAGGGCCCCTTTTGAGGCCTGTCTGAGGATGATCAGGGCCCCTTTTTGAGGCCTGTCTGAGGATGATCAGGGCCCCTTTTTGAGGCCTGTCTGAGGATGAGATCAGGGCCCCTTTTTGAGGCCTGTCTGAGGATGATCAGGGCCCCTTTTTGAGGCCTGTCTGAGGATGATCAGGGCCCCTTTTTGAGGCCTGTCTGAGGATGATCAGGGCCCCTTTTTGAGGCCTGTCTGAGGATGATCAGGGCCCCTTTTTGAGGCCTGTCTGAGGACGATCAGGGCCGCTTTTTGAGGCCTGTCTGAGGATGATCAGGGCCCCTTTTTGAGGCCTGTCTGAGGACGATCAGGGCCGCTTTTTGAGGCCTGTCTGAGGATGATCAGGGCCGATCTTAAGGCCTGTCTGAGGATGATCAGGGCTCCTTTTTGAGGCCTGTCTGAGGATGATCAGGGCCCCTTTTTGAGGCCTGTCTGAGGATGATCAGGGCCGATCTTAAGGCCTGTCTGAGGATGATCAGGGCCCCTTTTTGAGGCCTGTCTGAGGATGATCAGGGCCCCTTTTTGAGGCCTGTCTGAGGATGATCAGGGCCCCTTTTTGAGGCCTGTGTCTGAGGATGATCAGGGCCGCTTTTTGAGGCCTGTCTGAGGATGATCAGGGCCCCTTTTTGAGGCCTGTCTGAGGATGATCAGGGCCCCTTTTTGAGGCCTGTCTGAGGATGATCAGGGCCCCTTTTTGAGGCTTGTCTGAGGATGATCAGGGCCCCTTTTTGAGGCCTGTCTGAGGATGATCAGGGCCCCTTTTTGAGGCCTTGTCTGAGGATGATCAGGGCCCCTTTTTGAGGCCTGTCTGAGGATGATCAGGGCCGATCTTAAGGCCTGTCTGAGGATGATCAGGGCCCCTTTTTGAGGCCTGTCTGAGGATGATCAGGGCCCCTTTTTGAGGCCTGTCTGAGGATGATCAGGGCCCCTTTTTGAGGCCTGTCTGAGGATGATCAGGGCCCCTTTTTGAGGCCTGTCTGAGGATGATCAGGGCCCCTTTTTGAGGCCTGTCTGAGGATGATCAGGGCCCCTTTTTGAGGCCTGTCTGAAGATGATCCGGGCCCCTTTTTGGGGCCTGTCTGAGGATGATCAGGGCCGCTTTTTGAGGCCTGTCTGAGGATGATCAGGGCCCCTTTTTGAGGCCTGTCTGAGGATGATCAGGGCCGCTTTTTGAGGCCTGTCTGAGGATGATCAGGGCCCCTTTTTGAGGCCTGTCTGAGGATGATCAGGGCCCCTTTTTGAGGCCTGTCTGAGGATGATCAGGGCCCCTTTTTGAGGCCTGTCTGAGGATGATCAGGGCCCCTTTTTGAGGCTTGTCTGAGGATGATCAGGGCCCCTTTTTGAGGCCTGTCTGAGGATGATCAGGGCCCCTTTTTGAGGCCTGTCTGAGGATGATCAGGGCCCCTTTTTGAGGCCTGTCTGAGGATGATCAGGGCCGATCTTAAGGCCTGTCTGAGGATGATCAGGGCCCCTTTTTGAGGCCTGTCTGAGGATGATCAGGGCCCCTTTTTGAGGCCTGTCTGAGGATGATCAGGGCCCCTTTTTGGGGCCTGTCTGAGGATGATCAAGGGCCGATCTTAAGGCCTGTCTGAGGATGATCAGGGCCCCTTTTTGAGGCCTGTCTGAGGATGATCAGGGCCCCTTTTTGAGGCCTGTCTGAGGATGATCAGGGCCCCTTTTTGAGGCCTGTCTGAGGATGATCAGGGCCCCTTTTTGAGGCCTGTCTGAGGATGATCAGGGCCCCTTTTTGAGGCCTGTCTGAGGATGATCAGGGCCCCTTTTTGAGGCCTGTCTGAGGATGATCAGGGCCCCTTTTTGAGGCCTGTCTGAGGATGATCAGGGCTCCTTTTTGAGGCCTGTCTGAGGATGATCAGGGCCCCTTTTTGAGGCTTGTCTGAGGACGATCAGGGCCCCTTTTTGAGGCCTGTCTGAGGATGATCAGGGCCCCTTTTTGAGGCCTGTCTGAGGATGATCAGGGCCCCTTTTTGAGGCCTGTCTGAGGATGATCAGGGCCGATCTTAAGGCCTGTCTGAGGATGATCAGGGCCCCTTTTTGAGGCCTGTCTGAGAGGATGATCAGGGCCCCTTTTTGAGGCCTGTCTGAGGATGATCCGGGCCCCTTTTTGGGGCCTGTCTGAGGATGATCAGGGCCGATCTTAAGGCCTGTCTGAGGATGATCAGGGCCCCTTTTTGAGGCCTGTCTGAGGATGATCAGGGCCCCTTTTTGAGGCTTGTCTGAGGATGATCAGGGCCCCTTTTTGAGGCCTGTCTGAGGATGATCAGGGCCCCTTTTTGAGGCCTGTCTGAGGATGATCAGGGCCCCTTTTTGAGGCCTGTCTGAGGATGATCAGGGCCCCTTTTTGAGGCCTGTCTGAGGATGATCAGGGCCCTTTTTGAGGCCTGTCTGAGGACGATCAGGGCCGCTTTTGAGGCCTGTCTGAGGATGATCAGGGCCGATCTTTAAGGCCTGTCTGAGGATGATCAGGGCCCCTTTTTGAGGCCTGTCTGAGGATGATCAGGGCCCCTTTTTGAGGCCTGTCTGAGGATGATCAGGGCCCCTTTTTGAGGAGGCCTGTCTGAGGATGATCAGGGCCGATCTTAAGGCCTGTCTGAGGATGATCAGGGCCCCTTTTTGAGGCCTGTCTGAGGATGATCAGGGCCGCTTTTTGAGGCCTGTCTGAGGATGATCAGGGCCCCTTTTTGAGGCCTGTCTGAGGATGATCAGGGCCCCTTTTTGAGGCCTGTCTGAGGATGATCAGGGCCCCTTTTTGAGGCTTGTCTGAGGATGATCAGGGCCCCTTTTTGAGGCCTGTCTGAGGATGATCAGGGCCCCTTTTTGAGGCTTGTCTGAGGATGATCAGGGCCCCTTTTGAGGCCTGTCTGAGGATGATCAGGGCCGATCTTAAGGCCTGTCTGAGGATGATCAGGGCCCCTTTTTGAGGCCTGTCTGAGGATGATCAGGGCCCCTTTTTGAGGCCTGTCTGAGGATGATCAGGGCCCCTTTTTGAGGCCTGTCTGAGGATGATCAGGGCCCCTTTTTGAGGCCTGTCTGAGGATGATCAGGGCCCCCCCTTTTGAGGCCTGTCTGAGGATGATCAGGGCCCCTTTTTGAGGCCTGTCTGAAGATGATCCGGGCCCCTTTTTGGGGCCTGTCTGAGGATGATCAGGGCCGCTTTTTGAGGCCTGTCTGAGGATGATCAGGGCCCCTTTTTGAGGCCTGTCTGAGGATGATCAGGGCCGCTTTTTGAGGCCTGTCTGAGGATGATCAGGGCCCCTTTTTGAGGCCTGTCTGAGGATGATCAGGGCCCCTTTTTGAGGCCTGTCTGAGGATGATCAGGGCCCCTTTTTGAGGCCTGTCTGAGGATGATCAGGGCCCCTTTTTGAGGCCTGTCTGAGGATGATCAGGGCCCCTTTTTGAGGCCTGTCTGAGGATGATCAGGGCCCCTTTTTGAGGCCTGTCTGAGGATGATCAGGGCCCCTTTTTGAGGCCTGTCTGAGGATGATCAGGGCCCCTTTTTGAGGCCTGTCTGAGGATGATCAGGGCCCCTTTTTGAGGCCTGTCTGAGGATGATCAGGGCCCCTTTTTGAGGCCTGTCTGAGGATGATCAGGGCCCCTTTTTGAGGCCTGTCTGAGGATGATCAGGGCCCCTTTTTGAGGCCTGTCTGAGGATGATCAGGGCCCCTTTTTGAGGCCTGTCTGAGGATGATCAGGGCCCCTTTTTGAGGCCTGTCTGAGGATGATCAGGGCCCCTTTTTGAGGCCTGTCTGAGGATGATCAGGGCCCCTTTTTGAGGCCTGTCTGAGGATGATCAGGGCCCCTTTTTGAGGCCTGTCTGAGGATGATCAGGGCCCCTTTTTGAGGCCTGTCTGAGGATGATCAGGGCCCCTTTTTGAGGCCTGTCTGAGGATGATCAGGGCCCCTTTTTGAGGCCTGTCTGAGGATGATCAGGGCCCCTTTTTGAGGCCTGTCTGAGGATGATCAGGGCCCCTTTTTGAGGCCTGTCTGAGGATGATCAGGGCCCCTTTTTGAGGCCTGTCTGAGGATGATCAGGGCCCCTTTTTGAGGCCTGTCTGAGGATGATCAGGGCCCCTTTTTGAGGCCTGTCTGAGGATGATCAGGGCCCCTTTTTGAGGCCTGTCTGAGGATGATCAGGGCCCCTTTTTGAGGCCTGTCTGAGGATGATCAGGGCCCCTTTTTGAGGCCTGTCTGAGGATGATCAGGGCCCCTTTTTGAGGCCTGTCTGAGGATGATCAGGGCCCCTTTTTGAGGCCTGTCTGAGGATGATCAGGGCCCCTTTTTGAGGCCTGTCTGAGGATGATCAGGGCCCCTTTTTGAGGCCTGTCTGAGGATGATCAGGGCCCCTTTTTGAGGCCTGTCTGAGGATGATCAGGGCCCCTTTTTGAGGCCTGTCTGAGGATGATCAGGGCCCCTTTTTGAGGCCTGTCTGAGGATGATCAGGGCCCCTTTTTGAGGCCTGTCTGAGGATGATCAGGGCCCCTTTTTGAGGCCTGTCTGAGGATGATCAGGGCCCCTTTTTGAGGCCTGTCTGAGGATGATCAGGGCCCCTTTTTGAGGCCTGTCTGAGGATGATCAGGGCCCCTTTTTGAGGCCTGTCTGAGGATGATCAGGGCCCCTTTTTGAGGCCTGTCTGAGGATGATCAGGGCCCCTTTTTGAGGCCTGTCTGAGGATGATCAGGGCCCCTTTTTGAGGCCTGTCTGAGGATGATCAGGGCCCCTTTTTGAGGCCTGTCTGAGGATGATCAGGGCCCCTTTTTGAGGCCTGTCTGAGGATGATCAGGGCCCCTTTTTGAGGCCTGTCTGAGGATGATCAGGGCCCCTTTTTGAGGCCTGTCTGAGGATGATCAGGGCCCCTTTTTGAGGCCTGTCTGAGGATGATCAGGGCCCCTTTTTGAGGCCTGTCTGAGGATGATCAGGGCCCCTTTTTGAGGCCTGTCTGAGGATGATCAGGGCCCCTTTTTGAGGCCTGTCTGAGGATGATCAGGGCCCCTTTTTGAGGCCTGTCTGAGGATGATCAGGGCCCCTTTTTGAGGCCTGTCTGAGGATGATCAGGGCCCCTTTTTGAGGCCTGTCTGAGGATGATCAGGGCCCCTTTTTGAGGCCTGTCTGAGGATGATCAGGGCCCCTTTTTGAGGCCTGTCTGAGGATGATCAGGGCCCCTTTTTGAGGCCTGTCTGAGGATGATCAGGGCCCCTTTTTGAGGCCTGTCTGAGGATGATCAGGGCCCCTTTTTGAGGCCTGTCTGAGGATGATCAGGGCCCCTTTTTGAGGCCTGTCTGAGGATGATCAGGGCCCCTTTTTGAGGCCTGTCTGAGGATGATCAGGGCCCCTTTTTGAGGCCTGTCTGAGGATGATCAGGGCCCCTTTTTGAGGCCTGTCTGAGGATGATCAGGGCCCCTTTTTGAGGCCTGTCTGAGGATGATCAGGGCCCCTTTTTGAGGCCTGTCTGAGGATGATCAGGGCCCCTTTTTGAGGCCTGTCTGAGGATGATCAGGGCCCCTTTTTGAGGCCTGTCTGAGGATGATCAGGGCCCCTTTTTGAGGCCTGTCTGAGGATGATCAGGGCCCCTTTTTGAGGCCTGTCTGAGGATGATCAGGGCCCCTTTTTGAGGCCTGTCTGAGGATGATCAGGGCCCCTTTTTGAGGCCTGTCTGAGGATGATCAGGGCCCCTTTTTGAGGCCTGTCTGAGGATGATCAGGGCCCCTTTTTGAGGCCTGTCTGAGGATGATCAGGGCCCCTTTTTGAGGCCTGTCTGAGGATGATCAGGGCCCCTTTTTGAGGCCTGTCTGAGGATGATCAGGGCCCCTTTTTGAGGCCTGTCTGAGGATGATCAGGGCCCCTTTTTGAGGCCTGTCTGAGGATGATCAGGGCCCCTTTTTGAGGCCTGTCTGAGGATGATCAGGGCCCCTTTTTGAGGCCTGTCTGAGGATGATCAGGGCCCCTTTTTGAGGCCTGTCTGAGGATGATCAGGGCCCCTTTTTGAGGCCTGTCTGAGGATGATCAGGGCCCCTTTTTGAGGCCTGTCTGAGGATGATCAGGGCCCCTTTTTGAGGCCTGTCTGAGGATGATCAGGGCCCCTTTTTGAGGCCTGTCTGAGGATGATCAGGGCCCCTTTTTGAGGCCTGTCTGAGGATGATCAGGGCCCCTTTTTGAGGCCTGTCTGAGGATGATCAGGGCCCCTTTTTGAGGCCTGTCTGAGGATGATCAGGGCCCCTTTTTGAGGCCTGTCTGAGGATGATCAGGGCCCCTTTTTGAGGCCTGTCTGAGGATGATCAGGGCCCCTTTTTGAGGCCTGTCTGAGGATGATCAGGGCCCCTTTTTGAGGCCTGTCTGAGGATGATCAGGGCCCCTTTTTGAGGCCTGTCTGAGGATGATCAGGGCCCCTTTTTGAGGCCTGTCTGAGGATGATCAGGGCCCCTTTTTGAGGCCTGTCTGAGGATGATCAGGGCCCCTTTTTGAGGCCTGTCTGAGGATGATCAGGGCCCCTTTTTGAGGCCTGTCTGAGGATGATCAGGGCCCCTTTTTGAGGCCTGTCTGAGGATGATCAGGGCCCCTTTTTGAGGCCTGTCTGAGGATGATCAGGGCCCCTTTTTGAGGCCTGTCTGAGGATGATCAGGGCCCCTTTTTGAGGCCTGTCTGAGGATGATCAGGGCCCCTTTTTGAGGCCTGTCTGAGGATGATCAGGGCCCCTTTTTGAGGCCTGTCTGAGGATGATCAGGGCCCCTTTTTGAGGCCTGTCTGAGGATGATCAGGGCCCCTTTTTGAGGCCTGTCTGAGGATGATCAGGGCCCCTTTTTGAGGCCTGTCTGAGGATGATCAGGGCCCCTTTTTGAGGCCTGTCTGAGGATGATCAGGGCCCCTTTTTGAGGCCTGTCTGAGGATGATCAGGGCCCCTTTTTGAGGCCTGTCTGAGGATGATCAGGGCCCCTTTTTGAGGCCTGTCTGAGGATGATCAGGGCCCCTTTTTGAGGCCTGTCTGAGGATGATCAGGGCCCCTTTTTGAGGCCTGTCTGAGGATGATCAGGGCCCCTTTTTGAGGCCTGTCTGAGGATGATCAGGGCCCCTTTTTGAGGCCTGTCTGAGGATGATCAGGGCCCCTTTTTGAGGCCTGTCTGAGGATGATCAGGGCCCCTTTTTGAGGCCTGTCTGAGGATGATCAGGGCCCCTTTTTGAGGCCTGTCTGAGGATGATCAGGGCCCCTTTTTGAGGCCTGTCTGAGGATGATCAGGGCCCCTTTTTGAGGCCTGTCTGAGGATGATCAGGGCCCCTTTTTGAGGCCTGTCTGAGGATGATCAGGGCCCTTTTTGAGGCCTGTCTGAGGATGATCAGGGCCCCTTTTTGAGGCCTGTCTGAGGATGATCAGGGCCCCTTTTTGAGGCCTGTCTGAGGATGATCAGGGCCCCTTTTTGAGGCCTGTCTGAGGATGATCAGGGCCCCTTTTTGAGGCCTGTCTGAGGATGATCAGGGCCCCTTTTTGAGGCCTGTCTGAGGATGATCAGGGCCCCTTTTTGAGGCCTGTCTGAGGATGATCAGGGCCCCTTTTTGAGGCCTGTCTGAGGATGATCAGGGCCCCTTTTTGAGGCCTGTCTGAGGATGATCAGGGCCCCTTTTTGAGGCCTGTCTGAGGATGATCAGGGCCCCTTTTTGAGGCCTGTCTGAGGATGATCAGGGCCCCTTTTTGAGGCCTGTCTGAGGATGATCAGGGCCCCTTTTTGAGGCCTGTCTGAGGATGATCAGGGCCCCTTTTTGAGGCCTGTCTGAGGATGATCAGGGCCCCTTTTTGAGGCCTGTCTGAGGATGATCAGGGCCCCTTTTTGAGGCCTGTCTGAGGATGATCAGGGCCCCTTTTTGAGGCCTGTCTGAGGATGATCAGGGCCCCTTTTTGAGGCCTGTCTGAGGATGATCAGGGCCCCTTTTTGAGGCCTGTCTGAGGATGATCAGGGCCCCTTTTTGAGGCCTGTCTGAGGATGATCAGGGCCCCTTTTTGAGGCCTGTCTGAGGATGATCAGGGCCCCTTTTTGAGGCCTGTCTGAGGATGATCAGGGCCCCTTTTTGAGGCCTGTCTGAGGATGATCAGGGCCCCTTTTTGAGGCCTGTCTGAGGATGATCAGGGCCCCTTTTTGAGGCCTGTCTGAGGATGATCAGGGCCCCTTTTTGAGGCCTGTCTGAGGATGATCAGGGCCCCTTTTTGAGGCCTGTCTGAGGATGATCAGGGCCCCTTTTTGAGGCCTGTCTGAGGATGATCAGGGCCCCTTTTTGAGGCCTGTCTGAGGATGATCAGGGCCCCTTTTTGAGGCCTGTCTGAGGATGATCAGGGCCCCTTTTTGAGGCCTGTCTGAGGATGATCAGGGCCCCTTTTTGAGGCCTGTCTGAGGATGATCAGGGCCCCTTTTTGAGGCCTGTCTGAGGATGATCAGGGCCCCTTTTTGAGGCCTGTCTGAGGATGATCAGGGCCCCTTTTTGAGGCCTGTCTGAGGATGATCAGGGCCCCTTTTTGAGGCCTGTCTGAGGATGATCAGGGCCCCTTTTTGAGGCCTGTCTGAGGATGATCAGGGCCCCTTTTTGAGGCCTGTCTGAGGATGATCAGGGCCCCTTTTTGAGGCCTGTCTGAGGATGATCAGGGCCCCTTTTTGAGGCCTGTCTGAGGATGATCAGGGCCCCTTTTTGAGGCCTGTCTGAGGATGATCAGGGCCCCTTTTTGAGGCCTGTCTGAGGATGATCAGGGCCCCTTTTTGAGGCCTGTCTGAGGATGATCAGGGCCCCTTTTTGAGGCCTGTCTGAGGATGATCAGGGCCCCTTTTTGAGGCCTGTCTGAGGATGATCAGGGCCCCTTTTTGAGGCCTGTCTGAGGATGATCAGGGCCCCTTTTTGAGGCCTGTCTGAGGATGATCAGGGCCCCTTTTTGAGGCCTGTCTGAGGATGATCAGGGCCCCTTTTTGAGGCCTGTCTGAGGATGATCAGGGCCCCTTTTTGAGGCCTGTCTGAGGATGATCAGGGCCCCTTTTTGAGGCCTGTCTGAGGATGATCAGGGCCCCTTTTTGAGGCCTGTCTGAGGATGATCAGGGCCCCTTTTTGAGGCCTGTCTGAGGATGATCAGGGCCCCTTTTTGAGGCCTGTCTGAGGATGATCAGGGCCCCTTTTTGAGGCCTGTCTGAGGATGATCAGGGCCCCTTTTTGAGGCCTGTCTGAGGATGATCAGGGCCCCTTTTTGAGGCCTGTCTGAGGATGATCAGGGCCCCTTTTTGAGGCCTGTCTGAGGATGATCAGGGCCCCTTTTTGAGGCCTGTCTGAGGATGATCAGGGCCCCTTTTTGAGGCCTGTCTGAGGATGATCAGGGCCCCTTTTTGAGGCCTGTCTGAGGATGATCAGGGCCCCTTTTTGAGGCCTGTCTGAGGATGATCAGGGCCCCTTTTTGAGGCCTGTCTGAGGATGATCAGGGCCCCTTTTTGAGGCCTGTCTGAGGATGATCAGGGCCCCTTTTTGAGGCCTGTCTGAGGATGATCAGGGCCCCTTTTTGAGGCCTGTCTGAGGATGATCAGGGCCCCTTTTTGAGGCCTGTCTGAGGATGATCAGGGCCCCTTTTTGAGGCCTGTCTGAGGATGATCAGGGCCCCTTTTTGAGGCCTGTCTGAGGATGATCAGGGCCCCTTTTTGAGGCCTGTCTGAGGATGATCAGGGCCCCTTTTTGAGGCCTGTCTGAGGATGATCAGGGCCCCTTTTTGAGGCCTGTCTGAGGATGATCAGGGCCCCTTTTTGAGGCCTGTCTGAGGATGATCAGGGCCCCTTTTTGAGGCCTGTCTGAGGATGATCAGGGCCCCTTTTTGAGGCCTGTCTGAGGATGATCAGGGCCCCTTTTTGAGGCCTGTCTGAGGATGATCAGGGCCCCTTTTTGAGGCCTGTCTGAGGATGATCAGGGCCCCTTTTTGAGGCCTGTCTGAGGATGATCAGGGCCCCTTTTTGAGGCCTGTCTGAGGATGATCAGGGCCCCTTTTTGAGGCCTGTCTGAGGATGATCAGGGCCCCTTTTTGAGGCCTGTCTGAGGATGATCAGGGCCCCTTTTTGAGGCCTGTCTGAGGATGATCAGGGCCCCTTTTTGAGGCCTGTCTGAGGATGATCAGGGCCCCTTTTTGAGGCCTGTCTGAGGATGATCAGGGCCCCTTTTTGAGGCCTGTCTGAGGATGATCAGGGCCCCTTTTTGAGGCCTGTCTGAGGATGATCAGGGCCCCTTTTTGAGGCCTGTCTGAGGATGATCAGGGCCCCTTTTTGAGGCCTGTCTGAGGATGATCAGGGCCCCTTTTTGAGGCCTGTCTGAGGATGATCAGGGCCCCTTTTTGAGGCCTGTCTGAGGATGATCAGGGCCCCTTTTTGAGGCCTGTCTGAGGATGATCAGGGCCCCTTTTTGAGGCCTGTCTGAGGATGATCAGGGCCCCTTTTTGAGGCCTGTCTGAGGATGATCAGGGCCCCTTTTTGAGGCCTGTCTGAGGATGATCAGGGCCCCTTTTTGAGGCCTGTCTGAGGATGATCAGGGCCCCTTTTTGAGGCCTGTCTGAGGATGATCAGGGCCCCTTTTTGAGGCCTGTCTGAGGATGATCAGGGCCCCTTTTTGAGGCCTGTCTGAGGATGATCAGGGCCCCTTTTTGAGGCCTGTCTGAGGATGATCAGGGCCCCTTTTTGAGGCCTGTCTGAGGATGATCAGGGCCCCTTTTTGAGGCCTGTCTGAGGATGATCAGGGCCCCTTTTTGAGGCCTGTCTGAGGATGATCAGGGCCCCTTTTTGAGGCCTGTCTGAGGATGATCAGGGCCCCTTTTTGAGGCCTGTCTGAGGATGATCAGGGCCCCTTTTTGAGGCCTGTCTGAGGATGATCAGGGCCCCTTTTTGAGGCCTGTCTGAGGATGATCAGGGCCCCTTTTTGAGGCCTGTCTGAGGATGATCAGGGCCCCTTTTTGAGGCCTGTCTGAGGATGATCAGGGCCCCTTTTTGAGGCCTGTCTGAGGATGATCAGGGCCCCTTTTTGAGGCCTGTCTGAGGATGATCAGGGCCCCTTTTTGAGGCCTGTCTGAGGATGATCAGGGCCCCTTTTTGAGGCCTGTCTGAGGATGATCAGGGCCCCTTTTTGAGGCCTGTCTGAGGATGATCAGGGCCCCTTTTTGAGGCCTGTCTGAGGATGATCAGGGCCCCTTTTTGAGGCCTGTCTGAGGATGATCAGGGCCCCTTTTTGAGGCCTGTCTGAGGATGATCAGGGCCCCTTTTTGAGGCCTGTCTGAGGATGATCAGGGCCCCTTTTTGAGGCCTGTCTGAGGATGATCAGGGCCCCTTTTTGAGGCCTGTCTGAGGATGATCAGGGCCCCTTTTTGAGGCCTGTCTGAGGATGATCAGGGCCCCTTTTTGAGGCCTGTCTGAGGATGATCAGGGCCCCTTTTTGAGGCCTGTCTGAGGATGATCAGGGCCCCTTTTTGAGGCCTGTCTGAGGATGATCAGGGCCCCTTTTTGAGGCCTGTCTGAGGATGATCAGGGCCCCTTTTTGAGGCCTGTCTGAGGATGATCAGGGCCCCTTTTTGAGGCCTGTCTGAGGATGATCAGGGCCCCTTTTTGAGGCCTGTCTGAGGATGATCAGGGCCCCTTTTTGAGGCCTGTCTGAGGATGATCAGGGCCCCTTTTTGAGGCCTGTCTGAGGATGATCAGGGCCCCTTTTTGAGGCCTGTCTGAGGATGATCAGGGCCCCTTTTTGAGGCCTGTCTGAGGATGATCAGGGCCCCTTTTTGAGGCCTGTCTGAGGATGATCAGGGCCCCTTTTTGAGGCCTGTCTGAGGATGATCAGGGCCCCTTTTTGAGGCCTGTCTGAGGATGATCAGGGCCCCTTTTTGAGGCCTGTCTGAGGATGATCAGGGCCCCTTTTTGAGGCCTGTCTGAGGATGATCAGGGCCCCTTTTTGAGGCCTGTCTGAGGATGATCAGGGCCCCTTTTTGAGGCCTGTCTGAGGATGATCAGGGCCCCTTTTTGAGGCCTGTCTGAGGATGATCAGGGCCCCTTTTTGAGGCCTGTCTGAGGATGATCAGGGCCCCTTTTTGAGGCCTGTCTGAGGATGATCAGGGCCCCTTTTTGAGGCCTGTCTGAGGATGATCAGGGCCCCTTTTTGAGGCCTGTCTGAGGATGATCAGGGCCCCTTTTTGAGGCCTGTCTGAGGATGATCAGGGCCCCTTTTTGAGGCCTGTCTGAGGATGATCAGGGCCCCTTTTTGAGGCCTGTCTGAGGATGATCAGGGCCCCTTTTTGAGGCCTGTCTGAGGATGATCAGGGCCCCTTTTTGAGGCCTGTCTGAGGATGATCAGGGCCCCTTTTTGAGGCCTGTCTGAGGATGATCAGGGCCCCTTTTTGAGGCCTGTCTGAGGATGATCAGGGCCCCTTTTTGAGGCCTGTCTGAGGATGATCAGGGCCCCTTTTTGAGGCCTGTCTGAGGATGATCAGGGCCCCTTTTTGAGGCCTGTCTGAGGATGATCAGGGCCCCTTTTTGAGGCCTGTCTGAGGATGATCAGGGCCCCTTTTTGAGGCCTGTCTGAGGATGATCAGGGCCCCTTTTTGAGGCCTGTCTGAGGATGATCAGGGCCCCTTTTTGAGGCCTGTCTGAGGATGATCAGGGCCCCTTTTTGAGGCCTGTCTGAGGATGATCAGGGCCCCTTTTTGAGGCCTGTCTGAGGATGATCAGGGCCCCTTTTTGAGGCCTGTCTGAGGATGATCAGGGCCCCTTTTTGAGGCCTGTCTGAGGATGATCAGGGCCCCTTTTTGAGGCCTGTCTGAGGATGATCAGGGCCCCTTTTTGAGGCCTGTCTGAGGATGATCAGGGCCCCTTTTTGAGGCCTGTCTGAGGATGATCAGGGCCCCTTTTTGAGGCCTGTCTGAGGATGATCAGGGCCCCTTTTTGAGGCCTGTCTGAGGATGATCAGGGCCCCTTTTTGAGGCCTGTCTGAGGATGATCAGGGCCCCTTTTTGAGGCCTGTCTGAGGATGATCAGGGCCCCTTTTTGAGGCCTGTCTGAGGATGATCAGGGCCCCTTTTTGAGGCCTGTCTGAGGATGATCAGGGCCCCTTTTTGAGGCCTGTCTGAGGATGATCAGGGCCCCTTTTTGAGGCCTGTCTGAGGATGATCAGGGCCCCTTTTTGAGGCCTGTCTGAGGATGATCAGGGCCCCTTTTTGAGGCCTGTCTGAGGATGATCAGGGCCCCTTTTTGAGGCCTGTCTGAGGATGATCAGGGCCCCTTTTTGAGGCCTGTCTGAGGATGATCAGGGCCCCTTTTTGAGGCCTGTCTGAGGATGATCAGGGCCCCTTTTTGAGGCCTGTCTGAGGATGATCAGGGCCCCTTTTTGAGGCCTGTCTGAGGATGATCAGGGCCCCTTTTTGAGGCCTGTCTGAGGATGATCAGGGCCCCTTTTTGAGGCCTGTCTGAGGATGATCAGGGCCCCTTTTTGAGGCCTGTCTGAGGATGATCAGGGCCCCTTTTTGAGGCCTGTCTGAGGATGATCAGGGCCCCTTTTTGAGGCCTGTCTGAGGATGATCAGGGCCCCTTTTTGAGGCCTGTCTGAGGATGATCAGGGCCCCTTTTTGAGGCCTGTCTGAGGATGATCAGGGCCCCTTTTTGAGGCCTGTCTGAGGATGATCAGGGCCCCTTTTTGAGGCCTGTCTGAGGATGATCAGGGCCCCTTTTTGAGGCCTGTCTGAGGATGATCAGGGCCCCTTTTTGAGGCCTGTCTGAGGATGATCAGGGCCCCTTTTTGAGGCCTGTCTGAGGATGATCAGGGCCCCTTTTTGAGGCCTGTCTGAGGATGATCAGGGCCCCTTTTTGAGGCCTGTCTGAGGATGATCAGGGCCCCTTTTTGAGGCCTGTCTGAGGATGATCAGGGCCCCTTTTTGAGGCCTGTCTGAGGATGATCAGGGCCCCTTTTTGAGGCCTGTCTGAGGATGATCAGGGCCCCTTTTTGAGGCCTGTCTGAGGATGATCAGGGCCCCTTTTTGAGGCCTGTCTGAGGATGATCAGGGCCCCTTTTTGAGGCCTGTCTGAGGATGATCAGGGCCCCTTTTTGAGGCCTGTCTGAGGATGATCAGGGCCCCTTTTTGAGGCCTGTCTGAGGATGATCAGGGCCCCTTTTTGAGGCCTGTCTGAGGATGATCAGGGCCCCTTTTTGAGGCCTGTCTGAGGATGATCAGGGCCCCTTTTTGAGGCCTGTCTGAGGATGATCAGGGCCCCTTTTTGAGGCCTGTCTGAGGATGATCAGGGCCCCTTTTTGAGGCCTGTCTGAGGATGATCAGGGCCCCTTTTTGAGGCCTGTCTGAGGATGATCAGGGCCCCTTTTTGAGGCCTGTCTGAGGATGATCAGGGCCCCTTTTTGAGGCCTGTCTGAGGATGATCAGGGCCCCTTTTTGAGGCCTGTCTGAGGATGATCAGGGCCCTTTTTGAGGCCTGTCTGAGGATGATCAGGGCCCCTTTTTGAGGCCTGTCTGAGGATGATCAGGGCCCCTTTTTGAGGCCTGTCTGAGGATGATCAGGGCCCCTTTTTGAGGCCTGTCTGAGGATGATCAGGGCCCCTTTTTGAGGCCTGTCTGAGGATGATCAGGGCCCCTTTTTGAGGCCTGTCTGAGGATGATCAGGGCCCCTTTTTGAGGCCTGTCTGAGGATGATCAGGGCCCCTTTTTGAGGCCTGTCTGAGGATGATCAGGGCCCCTTTTTGAGGCCTGTCTGAGGATGATCAGGGCCCCTTTTTGAGGCCTGTCTGAGGATGATCAGGGCCCCTTTTTGAGGCCTGTCTGAGGATGATCAGGGCCCCTTTTTGAGGCCTGTCTGAGGATGATCAGGGCCCCTTTTTGAGGCCTGTCTGAGGATGATCAGGGCCCCTTTTTGAGGCCTGTCTGAGGATGATCAGGGCCCCTTTTTGAGGCCTGTCTGAGGATGATCAGGGCCCCTTTTTGAGGCCTGTCTGAGGATGATCAGGGCCCCTTTTTGAGGCCTGTCTGAGGATGATCAGGGCCCCTTTTTGAGGCCTGTCTGAGGATGATCAGGGCCCCTTTTTGAGGCCTGTCTGAGGATGATCAGGGCCCCTTTTTGAGGCCTGTCTGAGGATGATCAGGGCCCCTTTTTGAGGCCTGTCTGAGGATGATCAGGGCCCCTTTTTGAGGCCTGTCTGAGGATGATCAGGGCCCCTTTTTGAGGCCTGTCTGAGGATGATCAGGGCCCCTTTTTGAGGCCTGTCTGAGGATGATCAGGGCCCCTTTTTGAGGCCTGTCTGAGGATGATCAGGGCCCCTTTTTGAGGCCTGTCTGAGGATGATCAGGGCCCCTTTTTGAGGCCTGTCTGAGGATGATCAGGGCCCCTTTTTGAGGCCTGTCTGAGGATGATCAGGGCCCCTTTTTGAGGCCTGTCTGAGGATGATCAGGGCCCCTTTTTGAGGCCTGTCTGAGGATGATCAGGGCCCCTTTTTGAGGCCTGTCTGAGGATGATCAGGGCCCCTTTTTGAGGCCTGTCTGAGGATGATCAGGGCCCCTTTTTGAGGCCTGTCTGAGGATGATCAGGGCCCCTTTTTGAGGCCTGTCTGAGGATGATCAGGGCCCCTTTTTGAGGCCTGTCTGAGGATGATCAGGGCCCCTTTTTGAGGCCTGTCTGAGGATGATCAGGGCCCCTTTTTGAGGCCTGTCTGAGGATGATCAGGGCCCCTTTTTGAGGCCTGTCTGAGGATGATCAGGGCCCCTTTTTGAGGCCTGTCTGAGGATGATCAGGGCCCCTTTTTGAGGCCTGTCTGAGGATGATCAGGGCCCCTTTTTGAGGCCTGTCTGAGGATGATCAGGGCCCCTTTTTGAGGCCTGTCTGAGGATGATCAGGGCCCCTTTTTGAGGCCTGTCTGAGGATGATCAGGGCCCCTTTTTGAGGCCTGTCTGAGGATGATCAGGGCCCCTTTTTGAGGCCTGTCTGAGGATGATCAGGGCCCCTTTTTGAGGCCTGTCTGAGGATGATCAGGGCCCCTTTTTGAGGCCTGTCTGAGGATGATCAGGGCCCCTTTTTGAGGCCTGTCTGAGGATGATCAGGGCCCCTTTTTGAGGCCTGTCTGAGGATGATCAGGGCCCCTTTTTGAGGCCTGTCTGAGGATGATCAGGGCCCCTTTTTGAGGCCTGTCTGAGGATGATCAGGGCCCCTTTTTGAGGCCTGTCTGAGGATGATCAGGGCCCCTTTTTGAGGCCTGTCTGAGGATGATCAGGGCCCCTTTTTGAGGCCTGTCTGAGGATGATCAGGGCCCCTTTTTGAGGCCTGTCTGAGGATGATCAGGGCCCCTTTTTGAGGCCTGTCTGAGGATGATCAGGGCCCCTTTTTGAGGCCTGTCTGAGGATGATCAGGGCCCCTTTTTGAGGCCTGTCTGAGGATGATCAGGGCCCCTTTTTGAGGCCTGTCTGAGGATGATCAGGGCCCCTTTTTGAGGCCTGTCTGAGGATGATCAGGGCCCCTTTTTGAGGCCTGTCTGAGGATGATCAGGGCCCCTTTTTGAGGCCTGTCTGAGGATGATCAGGGCCCCTTTTTGAGGCCTGTCTGAGGATGATCAGGGCCCCTTTTTGAGGCCTGTCTGAGGATGATCAGGGCCCCTTTTTGAGGCCTGTCTGAGGATGATCAGGGCCCCTTTTTGAGGCCTGTCTGAGGATGATCAGGGCCCCTTTTTGAGGCCTGTCTGAGGATGATCAGGGCCCCTTTTTGAGGCCTGTCTGAGGATGATCAGGGCCCCTTTTTGAGGCCTGTCTGAGGATGATCAGGGCCCCTTTTTGAGGCCTGTCTGAGGATGATCAGGGCCCCTTTTTGAGGCCTGTCTGAGGATGATCAGGGCCCCTTTTTGAGGCCTGTCTGAGGATGATCAGGGCCCCTTTTTGAGGCCTGTCTGAGGATGATCAGGGCCCCTTTTTGAGGCCTGTCTGAGGATGATCAGGGCCCCTTTTTGAGGCCTGTCTGAGGATGATCAGGGCCCCTTTTTGAGGCCTGTCTGAGGATGATCAGGGCCCCTTTTTGAGGCCTGTCTGAGGATGATCAGGGCCCCTTTTTGAGGCCTGTCTGAGGATGATCAGGGCCCCTTTTTGAGGCCTGTCTGAGGATGATCAGGGCCCCTTTTTGAGGCCTGTCTGAGGATGATCAGGGCCCCTTTTTGAGGCCTGTCTGAGGATGATCAGGGCCCCTTTTTGAGGCCTGTCTGAGGATGATCAGGGCCCCTTTTTGAGGCCTGTCTGAGGATGATCAGGGCCCCTTTTTGAGGCCTGTCTGAGGATGATCAGGGCCCCTTTTTGAGGCCTGTCTGAGGATGATCAGGGCCCCTTTTTGAGGCCTGTCTGAGGATGATCAGGGCCCCTTTTTGAGGCCTGTCTGAGGATGATCAGGGCCCCTTTTTGAGGCCTGTCTGAGGATGATCAGGGCCCCTTTTTGAGGCCTGTCTGAGGATGATCAGGGCCCCTTTTTGAGGCCTGTCTGAGGATGATCAGGGCCCCTTTTTGAGGCCTGTCTGAGGATGATCAGGGCCCCTTTTTGAGGCCTGTCTGAGGATGATCAGGGCCCCTTTTTGAGGCCTGTCTGAGGATGATCAGGGCCCCTTTTTGAGGCCTGTCTGAGGATGATCAGGGCCCCTTTTTGAGGCCTGTCTGAGGATGATCAGGGCCCCTTTTTGAGGCCTGTCTGAGGATGATCAGGGCCCCTTTTTGAGGCCTGTCTGAGGATGATCAGGGCCCCTTTTTGAGGCCTGTCTGAGGATGATCAGGGCCCCTTTTTGAGGCCTGTCTGAGGATGATCAGGGCCCCTTTTTGAGGCCTGTCTGAGGATGATCAGGGCCCCTTTTTGAGGCCTGTCTGAGGATGATCAGGGCCCCTTTTTGAGGCCTGTCTGAGGATGATCAGGGCCCCTTTTTGAGGCCTGTCTGAGGATGATCAGGGCCCCTTTTTGAGGCCTGTCTGAGGATGATCAGGGCCCCTTTTTGAGGCCTGTCTGAGGATGATCAGGGCCCCTTTTTGAGGCCTGTCTGAGGATGATCAGGGCCCCTTTTTGAGGCCTG
The DNA here is from genome assembly GCA_950096795.1 of Macrostomum cliftonense. Lineage (NCBI taxonomy): Eukaryota > Metazoa > Platyhelminthes > Macrostomidae > Macrostomum > Macrostomum cliftonense. Next base: position 15,991 of record CATNEM010000091.1, on the reverse strand, counting down.
TCTGAGGATGATCAGGGCCCCTTTTTGAGGCCTGTCTGAGGATGATCAGGGCCCCTTTTTGAGGCCTGTCTGAGGATGATCAGGGCCCCTTTTTGAGGCCTGTCTGAGGATGATCAGGGCCCCTTTTTGAGGCCTGTCTGAGGATGATCAGGGCCCCTTTTTGAGGCCTGTCTGAGGATGATCAGGGCCCCTTTTTGAGGCCTGTCTGAGGATGATCAGGGCCCCTTTTTGAGGCCTGTCTGAGGATGATCAGGGCCCCTTTTTGAGGCCTGTCTGAGGATGATCAGGGCCCCTTTTTGAGGCCTGTCTGAGGATGATCAGGGCCCCTTTTTGAGGCCTGTCTGAGGATGATCAGGGCCCCTTTTTGAGGCCTGTCTGAGGATGATCAGGGCCCCTTTTTGAGGCCTGTCTGAGGATGATCAGGGCCCCTTTTTGAGGCCTGTCTGAGGATGATCAGGGCCCCTTTTTGAGGCCTGTCTGAGGATGATCAGGGCCCCTTTTTGAGGCCTGTCTGAGGATGATCAGGGCCCCTTTTTGAGGCCTGTCTGAGGATGATCAGGGCCCCTTTTTGAGGCCTGTCTGAGGATGATCAGGGCCCCTTTTTGAGGCCTGTCTGAGGATGATCAGGGCCCCTTTTTGAGGCCTGTCTGAGGATGATCAGGGCCCCTTTTTGAGGCCTGTCTGAGGATGATCAGGGCCCCTTTTTGAGGCCTGTCTGAGGATGATCAGGGCCCCTTTTTGAGGCCTGTCTGAGGATGATCAGGGCCCCTTTTTGAGGCCTGTCTGAGGATGATCAGGGCCCCTTTTTGAGGCCTGTCTGAGGATGATCAGGGCCCCTTTTTGAGGCCTGTCTGAGGATGATCAGGGCCCCTTTTTGAGGCCTGTCTGAGGATGATCAGGGCCCCTTTTTGAGGCCTGTCTGAGGATGATCAGGGCCCCTTTTTGAGGCCTGTCTGAGGATGATCAGGGCCCCTTTTTGAGGCCTGTCTGAGGATGATCAGGGCCCCTTTTTGAGGCCTGTCTGAGGATGATCAGGGCCCCTTTTTGAGGCCTGTCTGAGGATGATCAGGGCCCCTTTTTGAGGCCTGTCTGAGGATGATCAGGGCCCCTTTTTGAGGCCTGTCTGAGGATGATCAGGGCCCCTTTTTGAGGCCTGTCTGAGGATGATCAGGGCCCCTTTTTGAGGCCTGTCTGAGGATGATCAGGGCCCCTTTTTGAGGCCTGTCTGAGGATGATCAGGGCCCCTTTTTGAGGCCTGTCTGAGGATGATCAGGGCCCCTTTTTGAGGCCTGTCTGAGGATGATCAGGGCCCCTTTTTGAGGCCTGTCTGAGGATGATCAGGGCCCCTTTTTGAGGCCTGTCTGAGGATGATCAGGGCCCCTTTTTGAGGCCTGTCTGAGGATGATCAGGGCCCCTTTTTGAGGCCTGTCTGAGGATGATCAGGGCCCCTTTTTGAGGCCTGTCTGAGGATGATCAGGGCCCCTTTTTGAGGCCTGTCTGAGGATGATCAGGGCCCCTTTTTGAGGCCTGTCTGAGGATGATCAGGGCCCCTTTTTGAGGCCTGTCTGAGGATGATCAGGGCCCTTTTTGAGGCCTGTCTGAGGATGATCAGGGCCCCTTTTTGAGGCCTGTCTGAGGATGATCAGGGCCCCTTTTTGAGGCCTGTCTGAGGATGATCAGGGCCCCTTTTTGAGGCCTGTCTGAGGATGATCAGGGCCCCTTTTTGAGGCCTGTCTGAGGATGATCAGGGCCCCTTTTTGAGGCCTGTCTGAGGATGATCAGGGCCCCTTTTTGAGGCCTGTCTGAGGATGATCAGGGCCCCTTTTTGAGGCCTGTCTGAGGATGATCAGGGCCCCTTTTTGAGGCCTGTCTGAGGATGATCAGGGCCCCTTTTTGAGGCCTGTCTGAGGATGATCAGGGCCCCTTTTTGAGGCCTGTCTGAGGATGATCAGGGCCCCTTTTTGAGGCCTGTCTGAGGATGATCAGGGCCCCTTTTTGAGGCCTGTCTGAGGATGATCAGGGCCCTTTTTGAGGCCTGTCTGAGGATGATCAGGGCCCCTTTTTGAGGCCTGTCTGAGGATGATCAGGGCCCCTTTTTGAGGCCTGTCTGAGGATGATCAGGGCCCCTTTTTGAGGCCTGTCTGAGGATGATCAGGGCCCCTTTTTGAGGCCTGTCTGAGGATGATCAGGGCCCCTTTTTGAGGCCTGTCTGAGGATGATCAGGGCCCCTTTTTGAGGCCTGTCTGAGGATGATCAGGGCCCCTTTTTGAGGCCTGTCTGAGGATGATCAGGGCCCCTTTTTGAGGCCTGTCTGAGGATGATCAGGGCCCCTTTTTGAGGCCTGTCTGAGGATGATCAGGGCCCCTTTTTGAGGCCTGTCTGAGGATGATCAGGGCCCCTTTTTGAGGCCTGTCTGAGGATGATCAGGGCCCCTTTTTGAGGCCTGTCTGAGGATGATCAGGGCCCCTTTTTGAGGCCTGTCTGAGGATGATCAGGGCCCCTTTTTGAGGCCTGTCTGAGGATGATCAGGGCCCCTTTTTGAGGCCTGTCTGAGGATGATCAGGGCCCCTTTTTGAGGCCTGTCTGAGGATGATCAGGGCCCCTTTTTGAGGCCTGTCTGAGGATGATCAGGGCCCCTTTTTGAGGCCTGTCTGAGGATGATCAGGGCCCCTTTTTGAGGCCTGTCTGAGGATGATCAGGGCCCCTTTTTGAGGCCTGTCTGAGGATGATCAGGGCCCCTTTTTGAGGCCTGTCTGAGGATGATCAGGGCCCCTTTTTGAGGCCTGTCTGAGGATGATCAGGGCCCCTTTTTGAGGCCTGTCTGAGGATGATCAGGGCCCCTTTTTGAGGCCTGTCTGAGGATGATCAGGGCCCCTTTTTGAGGCCTGTCTGAGGATGATCAGGGCCCCTTTTTGAGGCCTGTCTGAGGATGATCAGGGCCCCTTTTTGAGGCCTGTCTGAGGATGATCAGGGCCCCTTTTTGAGGCCTGTCTGAGGATGATCAGGGCCCCTTTTTGAGGCCTGTCTGAGGATGATCAGGGCCCCTTTTTGAGGCCTGTCTGAGGATGATCAGGGCCCCTTTTTGAGGCCTGTCTGAGGATGATCAGGGCCCCTTTTTGAGGCCTGTCTGAGGATGATCAGGGCCCCTTTTTGAGGCCTGTCTGAGGATGATCAGGGCCCCTTTTTGAGGCCTGTCTGAGGATGATCAGGGCCCCTTTTTGAGGCCTGTCTGAGGATGATCAGGGCCCCTTTTTGAGGCCTGTCTGAGGATGATCAGGGCCCCTTTTTGAGGCCTGTCTGAGGATGATCAGGGCCCCTTTTTGAGGCCTGTCTGAGGATGATCAGGGCCCCTTTTTGAGGCCTGTCTGAGGATGATCAGGGCCCCTTTTTGAGGCCTGTCTGAGGATGATCAGGGCCCCTTTTTGAGGCCTGTCTGAGGATGATCAGGGCCCCTTTTTGAGGCCTGTCTGAGGATGATCAGGGCCCCTTTTTGAGGCCTGTCTGAGGATGATCAGGGCCCCTTTTTGAGGCCTGTCTGAGGATGATCAGGGCCCCTTTTTGAGGCCTGTCTGAGGATGATCAGGGCCCCTTTTTGAGGCCTGTCTGAGGATGATCAGGGCCCCTTTTTGAGGCCTGTCTGAGGATGATCAGGGCCCCTTTTTGAGGCCTGTCTGAGGATGATCAGGGCCCCTTTTTGAGGCCTGTCTGAGGATGATCAGGGCCCCTTTTTGAGGCCTGTCTGAGGATGATCAGGGCCCCTTTTTGAGGCCTGTCTGAGGATGATCAGGGCCCCTTTTTGAGGCCTGTCTGAGGATGATCAGGGCCCCTTTTTGAGGCCTGTCTGAGGATGATCAGGGCCCCTTTTTGAGGCCTGTCTGAGGATGATCAGGGCCCCTTTTTGAGGCCTGTCTGAGGATGATCAGGGCCCCTTTTTGAGGCCTGTCTGAGGATGATCAGGGCCCCTTTTTGAGGCCTGTCTGAGGATGATCAGGGCCCCTTTTTGAGGCCTGTCTGAGGATGATCAGGGCCCCTTTTTGAGGCCTGTCTGAGGATGATCAGGGCCCCTTTTTGAGGCCTGTCTGAGGATGATCAGGGCCCCTTTTTGAGGCCTGTCTGAGGATGATCAGGGCCCCTTTTTGAGGCCTGTCTGAGGATGATCAGGGCCCCTTTTTGAGGCCTGTCTGAGGATGATCAGGGCCCCTTTTTGAGGCCTGTCTGAGGATGATCAGGGCCCCTTTTTGAGGCCTGTCTGAGGATGATCAGGGCCCCTTTTTGAGGCCTGTCTGAGGATGATCAGGGCCCCTTTTTGAGGCCTGTCTGAGGATGATCAGGGCCCCTTTTTGAGGCCTGTCTGAGGATGATCAGGGCCCCTTTTTGAGGCCTGTCTGAGGATGATCAGGGCCCCTTTTTGAGGCCTGTCTGAGGATGATCAGGGCCCCTTTTTGAGGCCTGTCTGAGGATGATCAGGGCCCCTTTTTGAGGCCTGTCTGAGGATGATCAGGGCCCTTTTTGAGGCCTGTCTGAGGATGATCAGGGCCCCTTTTTGAGGCCTGTCTGAGGATGATCAGGGCCCCTTTTTGAGGCCTGTCTGAGGATGATCAGGGCCCCTTTTTGAGGCCTGTCTGAGGATGATCAGGGCCCCTTTTTGAGGCCTGTCTGAGGATGATCAGGGCCCCTTTTTGAGGCCTGTCTGAGGATGATCAGGGCCCCTTTTTGAGGCCTGTCTGAGGATGATCAGGGCCCCTTTTTGAGGCCTGTCTGAGGATGATCAGGGCCCCTTTTTGAGGCCTGTCTGAGGATGATCAGGGCCCCTTTTTGAGGCCTGTCTGAGGATGATCAGGGCCCCTTTTTGAGGCCTGTCTGAGGATGATCAGGGCCCCTTTTTGAGGCCTGTCTGAGGATGATCAGGGCCCCTTTTTGAGGCCTGTCTGAGGATGATCAGGGCCCCTTTTTGAGGCCTGTCTGAGGATGATCAGGGCCCCTTTTTGAGGCCTGTCTGAGGATGATCAGGGCCCCTTTTTGAGGCCTGTCTGAGGATGATCAGGGCCCCTTTTTGAGGCCTGTCTGAGGATGATCAGGGCCCCTTTTTGAGGCCTGTCTGAGGATGATCAGGGCCCCTTTTTGAGGCCTGTCTGAGGATGATCAGGGCCCCTTTTTGAGGCCTGTCTGAGGATGATCAGGGCCCCTTTTTGAGGCCTGTCTGAGGATGATCAGGGCCCCTTTTTGAGGCCTGTCTGAGGATGATCAGGGCCCCTTTTTGAGGCCTGTCTGAGGATGATCAGGGCCCCTTTTTGAGGCCTGTCTGAGGATGATCAGGGCCCCTTTTTGAGGCCTGTCTGAGGATGATCAGGGCCCCTTTTTGAGGCCTGTCTGAGGATGATCAGGGCCCCTTTTTGAGGCCTGTCTGAGGATGATCAGGGCCCCTTTTTGAGGCCTGTCTGAGGATGATCAGGGCCCCTTTTTGAGGCCTGTCTGAGGATGATCAGGGCCCCTTTTTGAGGCCTGTCTGAGGATGATCAGGGCCCCTTTTTGAGGCCTGTCTGAGGATGATCAGGGCCCCTTTTTGAGGCCTGTCTGAGGATGATCAGGGCCCCTTTTTGAGGCCTGTCTGAGGATGATCAGGGCCCCTTTTTGAGGCCTGTCTGAGGATGATCAGGGCCCCTTTTTGAGGCCTGTCTGAGGATGATCAGGGCCCTTTTTGAGGCCTGTCTGAGGATGATCAGGGCCCCTTTTTGAGGCCTGTCTGAGGATGATCAGGGCCCCTTTTTGAGGCCTGTCTGAGGATGATCAGGGCCCCTTTTTGAGGCCTGTCTGAGGATGATCAGGGCCCCTTTTTGAGGCCTGTCTGAGGATGATCAGGGCCCCTTTTTGAGGCCTGTCTGAGGATGATCAGGGCCCCTTTTTGAGGCCTGTCTGAGGATGATCAGGGCCCCTTTTTGAGGCCTGTCTGAGGATGATCAGGGCCCCTTTTTGAGGCCTGTCTGAGGATGATCAGGGCCCCTTTTTGAGGCCTGTCTGAGGATGATCAGGGCCCTTTTTGAGGCCTGTCTGAGGATGATCAGGGCCCCTTTTTGAGGCCTGTCTGAGGATGATCAGGGCCCCTTTTTGAGGCCTGTCTGAGGATGATCAGGGCCCCTTTTTGAGGCCTGTCTGAGGATGATCAGGGCCCCTTTTTGAGGCCTGTCTGAGGATGATCAGGGCCCCTTTTTGAGGCCTGTCTGAGGATGATCAGGGCCCCTTTTTGAGGCCTGTCTGAGGATGATCAGGGCCCCTTTTTGAGGCCTGTCTGAGGATGATCAGGGCCCCTTTTTGAGGCCTGTCTGAGGATGATCAGGGCCCCTTTTTGAGGCCTGTCTGAGGATGATCAGGGCCCCTTTTTGAGGCCTGTCTGAGGATGATCAGGGCCCCTTTTTGAGGCCTGTCTGAGGATGATCAGGGCCCCTTTTTGAGGCCTGTCTGAGGATGATCAGGGCCCTTTTTGAGGCCTGTCTGAGGATGATCAGGGCCCCTTTTTGAGGCCTGTCTGAGGATGATCAGGGCCCCTTTTTGAGGCCTGTCTGAGGATGATCAGGGCCCCTTTTTGAGGCCTGTCTGAGGATGATCAGGGCCCCTTTTTGAGGCCTGTCTGAGGATGATCAGGGCCCCTTTTTGAGGCCTGTCTGAGGATGATCAGGGCCCCTTTTTGAGGCCTGTCTGAGGATGATCAGGGCCCCTTTTTGAGGCCTGTCTGAGGATGATCAGGGCCCCTTTTTGAGGCCTGTCTGAGGATGATCAGGGCCCCTTTTTGAGGCCTGTCTGAGGATGATCAGGGCCCCTTTTTGAGGCCTGTCTGAGGATGATCAGGGCCCTTTTTGAGGCCTGTCTGAGGATGATCAGGGCCCCTTTTTGAGGCCTGTCTGAGGATGATCAGGGCCCCTTTTTGAGGCCTGTCTGAGGATGATCAGGGCCCCTTTTTGAGGCCTGTCTGAGGATGATCAGGGCCCCTTTTTGAGGCCTGTCTGAGGATGATCAGGGCCCCTTTTTGAGGCCTGTCTGAGGATGATCAGGGCCCCTTTTTGAGGCCTGTCTGAGGATGATCAGGGCCCCTTTTTGAGGCCTGTCTGAGGATGATCAGGGCCCCTTTTTGAGGCCTGTCTGAGGATGATCAGGGCCCCTTTTTGAGGCCTGTCTGAGGATGATCAGGGCCCCTTTTTGAGGCCTGTCTGAGGATGATCAGGGCCCCTTTTTGAGGCCTGTCTGAGGATGATCAGGGCCCTTTTTGAGGCCTGTCTGAGGATGATCAGGGCCCCTTTTTGAGGCCTGTCTGAGGATGATCAGGGCCCCTTTTTGAGGCCTGTCTGAGGATGATCAGGGCCCCTTTTTGAGGCCTGTCTGAGGATGATCAGGGCCCCTTTTTGAGGCCTGTCTGAGGATGATCAGGGCCCCTTTTTGAGGCCTGTCTGAGGATGATCAGGGCCCCTTTTTGAGGCCTGTCTGAGGATGATCAGGGCCCTTTTTGAGGCCTGTCTGAGGATGATCAGGGCCCCTTTTTGAGGCCTGTCTGAGGATGATCAGGGCCCCTTTTTGAGGCCTGTCTGAGGATGATCAGGGCCCTTTTTGAGGCCTGTCTGAGGATGATCAGGGCCCCTTTTTGAGGCCTGTCTGAGGATGATCAGGGCCCCTTTTTGAGGCCTGTCTGAGGATGATCAGGGCCCCTTTTTGAGGCCTGTCTGAGGATGATCAGGGCCCTTTTTGAGGCCTGTCTGAGGATGATCAGGGCCCCTTTTTGAGGCCTGTCTGAGGATGATCAGGGCCCCTTTTTGAGGCCTGTCTGAGGATGATCAGGGCCCCTTTTTGAGGCCTGTCTGAGGATGATCAGGGCCCCTTTTTGAGGCCTGTCTGAGGATGATCAGGGCCCCTTTTTGAGGCCTGTCTGAGGATGATCAGGGCCCCTTTTTGAGGCCTGTCTGAGGATGATCAGGGCCCCTTTTTGAGGCCTGTCTGAGGATGATCAGGGCCCCTTTTTGAGGCCTGTCTGAGGATGATCAGGGCCCTTTTTGAGGCCTGTCTGAGGATGATCAGGGCCCCTTTTTGAGGCCTGTCTGAGGATGATCAGGGCCCCTTTTTGAGGCCTGTCTGAGGATGATCAGGGCCCCTTTTTGAGGCCTGTCTGAGGATGATCAGGGCCCCTTTTTGAGGCCTGTCTGAGGATGATCAGGGCCCCTTTTTGAGGCCTGTCTGAGGATGATCAGGGCCCCTTTTTGAGGCCTGTCTGAGGATGATCAGGGCCCCTTTTTGAGGCCTGTCTGAGGATGATCAGGGCCCCTTTTTGAGGCCTGTCTGAGGATGATCAGGGCCCCTTTTTGAGGCCTGTCTGAGGATGATCAGGGCCCTTTTTGAGGCCTGTCTGAGGATGATCAGGGCCCCTTTTTGAGGCCTGTCTGAGGATGATCAGGGCCCCTTTTTGAGGCCTGTCTGAGGATGATCAGGGCCCCTTTTTGAGGCCTGTCTGAGGATGATCAGGGCCCCTTTTTGAGGCCTGTCTGAGGATGATCAGGGCCCCTTTTTGAGGCCTGTCTGAGGATGATCAGGGCCCCTTTTTGAGGCCTGTCTGAGGATGATCAGGGCCCCTTTTTGAGGCCTGTCTGAGGATGATCAGGGCCCCTTTTTGAGGCCTGTCTGAGGATGATCAGGGCCCCTTTTTGAGGCCTGTCTGAGGATGATCAGGGCCCCTTTTTGAGGCCTGTCTGAGGATGATCAGGGCCCCTTTTTGAGGCCTGTCTGAGGATGATCAGGGCCCCTTTTTGAGGCCTGTCTGAGGATGATCAGGGCCCCTTTTTGAGGCCTGTCTGAGGATGATCAGGGCCCCTTTTTGAGGCCTGTCTGAGGATGATCAGGGCCCCTTTTTGAGGCCTGTCTGAGGATGATCAGGGCCCCTTTTTGAGGCCTGTCTGAGGATGATCAGGGCCCTTTTTGAGGCCTGTCTGAGGATGATCAGGGCCCTTTTTGAGGCCTGTCTGAGGATGATCAGGGCCCCTTTTTGAGGCCTGTCTGAGGATGATCAGGGCCCCTTTTTGAGGCCTGTCTGAGGATGATCAGGGCCCTTTTTGAGGCCTGTCTGAGGATGATCAGGGCCCCTTTTTGAGGCCTGTCTGAGGATGATCAGGGCCCCTTTTTGAGGCCTGTCTGAGGATGATCAGGGCCCTTTTTGAGGCCTGTCTGAGGATGATCAGGGCCCCTTTTTGAGGCCTGTCTGAGGATGATCAGGGCCCCTTTTTGAGGCCTGTCTGAGGATGATCAGGGCCCCTTTTTGAGGCCTGTCTGAGGATGATCAGGGCCCCTTTTTGAGGCCTGTCTGAGGATGATCAGGGCCCCTTTTTGAGGCCTGTCTGAGGATGATCAGGGCCCTTTTTGAGGCCTGTCTGAGGATGATCAGGGCCCCTTTTTGAGGCCTGTCTGAGGATGATCAGGGCCCCTTTTTGAGGCCTGTCTGAGGATGATCAGGGCCCCTTTTTGAGGCCTGTCTGAGGATGATCAGGGCCCCTTTTTGAGGCCTGTCTGAGGATGATCAGGGCCCCTTTTTGAGGCCTGTCTGAGGATGATCAGGGCCCCTTTTTGAGGCCTGTCTGAGGATGATCAGGGCCCCTTTTTGAGGCCTGTCTGAGGATGATCAGGGCCCTTTTTGAGGCCTGTCTGAGGATGATCAGGGCCCCTTTTTGAGGCCTGTCTGAGGATGATCAGGGCCCCTTTTTGAGGCCTGTCTGAGGATGATCAGGGCCCCTTTTTGAGGCCTGTCTGAGGATGATCAGGGCCCTTTTTGAGGCCTGTCTGAGGATGATCAGGGCCCCTTTTTGAGGCCTGTCTGAGGATGATCAGGGCCCCTTTTTGAGGCCTGTCTGAGGATGATCAGGGCCCTTTTTGAGGCCTGTCTGAGGATGATCAGGGCCCCTTTTTGAGGCCTGTCTGAGGATGATCAGGGCCCTTTTTGAGGCCTGTCTGAGGATGATCAGGGCCCCTTTTTGAGGCCTGTCTGAGGATGATCAGGGCCCCTTTTTGAGGCCTGTCTGAGGATGATCAGGGCCCCTTTTTGAGGCCTGTCTGAGGATGATCAGGGCCCCTTTTTGAGGCCTGTCTGAGGATGATCAGGGCCCCTTTTTGAGGCCTGTCTGAGGATGATCAGGGCCCCTTTTTGAGGCCTGTCTGAGGATGATCAGGGCCCCTTTTTGAGGCCTGTCTGAGGATGATCAGGGCCCCTTTTTGAGGCCTGTCTGAGGATGATCAGGGCCCCTTTTTGAGGCCTGTCTGAGGATGATCAGGGCCCCTTTTTGAGGCCTGTCTGAGGATGATCAGGGCCCCTTTTTGAGGCCTGTCTGAGGATGATCAGGGCCCCTTTTTGAGGCCTGTCTGAGGATGATCAGGGCCCCTTTTTGAGGCCTGTCTGAGGATGATCAGGGCCCCTTTTTGAGGCCTGTCTGAGGATGATCAGGGCCCCTTTTTGAGGCCTGTCTGAGGATGATCAGGGCCCCTTTTTGAGGCCTGTCTGAGGATGATCAGGGCCCTTTTTGAGGCCTGTCTGAGGATGATCAGGGCCCCTTTTTGAGGCCTGTCTGAGGATGATCAGGGCCCCTTTTTGAGGCCTGTCTGAGGATGATCAGGGCCCCTTTTTGAGGCCTGTCTGAGGATGATCAGGGCCCCTTTTTGAGGCCTGTCTGAGGATGATCAGGGCCCCTTTTTGAGGCCTGTCTGAGGATGATCAGGGCCCCTTTTTGAGGCCTGTCTGAGGATGATCAGGGCCCCTTTTTGAGGCCTGTCTGAGGATGATCAGGGCCCCTTTTTGAGGCCTGTCTGAGGATGATCAGGGCCCTTTTTGAGGCCTGTCTGAGGATGATCAGGGCCCCTTTTTGAGGCCTGTCTGAGGATGATCAGGGCCCCTTTTTGAGGCCTGTCTGAGGATGATCAGGGCCCCTTTTTGAGGCCTGTCTGAGGATGATCAGGGCCCCTTTTTGAGGCCTGTCTGAGGATGATCAGGGCCCCTTTTTGAGGCCTGTCTGAGGATGATCAGGGCCCCTTTTTGAGGCCTGTCTGAGGATGATCAGGGCCCCTTTTTGAGGCCTGTCTGAGGATGATCAGGGCCCTTTTTGAGGCCTGTCTGAGGATGATCAGGGCCCCTTTTTGAGGCCTGTCTGAGGATGATCAGGGCCCCTTTTTGAGGCCTGTCTGAGGATGATCAGGGCCCTTTTTGAGGCCTGTCTGAGGATGATCAGGCCCCTTTTTGAGGCCTGTCTGAGGATGATCAGGGCCCCTTTTTGAGGCCTGTCTGAGGATGATCAGGGCCCCTTTTTGAGGCCTGTCTGAGGATGATCAGGGCCCCTTTTTGAGGCCTGTCTGAGGATGATCAGGGCCCCTTTTTGAGGCCTGTCTGAGGATGATCAGGGCCCCTTTTTGAGGCCTGTCTGAGGATGATCAGGGCCCTTTTTGAGGCCTGTCTGAGGATGATCAGGGCCCCTTTTTGAGGCCTGTCTGAGGATGATCAGGGCCCCTTTTGAGGCCTGTCTGAGGATGATCAGGGCCCCTTTTTGAGGCCTGTCTGAGGATGATCAGGGCCCTTTTTGAGGCCTGTCTGAGGATGATCAGGGCCGATTTAGGCCTGTCTGAGGATGATCAGGGCCCCTTTTGAGGCCTGTCTGAGGATGATCAGGGCCCCTTTTTGAGGCCTGTCTGAGGATGATCAGGGCCCTTTTTGAGGCCTGTCTGAGGATGATCAGGGCCGCTTTTTGAGGCCTGTCTGAGGATGATCAGGGCCCTTTTTTGAGGCCTGTCTGAGGATGATCAGGGCCCCTTTTTGAGGCCTGTCTGAGGATGATCAGGGCCCCTTTTTGAGGCCTGTCTGAGGATGATCAGGGCCCCTTTTTGAGGCCTGTCTGAGGATGATCAGGGCCCCTTTTTGAGGCCTGTCTGAGGATGATCAGGGCCCTTTTTGAGGCCTGTCTGAGGATGATCAGGGCCCCTTTTTGAGGCCTGTCTGAGGATGATCAGGGCCCCTTTTGAGGCCTGTCTGAGGACGATCAGGGCCCCTTTTTGAGGCCTGTCTGAGGATGATCAGGGCCGCTTTTTGAGGCCTGTCTGAGGATGATCAGGGCCCCTTTTTGAGGCCTGTCTGAGGACGATCAGGGCCGCTTTTTGAGGCCTGTCTGAGGATGATCAGGGCCCTTTTTGAGGCCTGTCTGAGGATGATCAGGGACTAGCTTAGGCTGTCTCTTGAAAGGCCTTTTTGGATTAGGAGAGGATTTTTAGTCTAAAAGATTTGCTTTGCCAAACCTTTTAATATGTTCGCATCTTACAGATCTAAAGCTGTCTGAAATCAAATAAAAGAAAACAGCGGCAGAACAAGTGATCTCCAATTTTCAAGAACAGCGGCAGCCATTTTCTTATAATCTGAAAAACAGTACCTTCCTGCATCGATGCTAAGCGTAGTTGAGGCCAGTCTGAAATTTCCAACTGTTAGATTTATTTTGCATCAGAAAAAAAACTATTAAGTGTTTTAGCGAACGCGTATTCAGTATCCGGGGGCGGCCTACACCGCTTGCACTTATCGAGTCGGCAAACTTCAAAGAGGGTTCAAGACCGAGACGAAGGCGCGGATTGTCGCCTGCAGCGGATGACGCCGTAGATAAACTGGTGCAACCGGTCAGTGCCGGTTAACGTCCCCAGTTTGAGGATGTTTCTAATGAATCATTCGCCGAATTTTCTGGCCACCTTAGTGTCGGCCACGTGATCATATCGCCTCAACTAAAAGTCCAATTCGGACGAGCTGGCCGAGGAACGTCAGCGGAGGTGGCGGCCGCGGCGGATGCAGCCCCCGGTTTGAGGCCGTCTGGGACAATATTCTGCATTTGTGCTTGTAGCCACATGGAGTTCGCGGTGCAGCACTTCCGGCTCAGTTTTGATCATGTCAGCCAGCTTTTCAATGCTCTGAGGGTGATAGGGTTAGAGTTTCAGGATAGGACCGGATATCCGGTATGGGGCCTGCTGTTGATCTCTTCACGAATTCCCTTTTGATCTGGACGCAGGGGATTCATCTGGTAGTTCCGGCAGGTCGAAATTTGGGCGGCACGGGTGACAGGAACTTCGGACAGGCGTACTGGAAAGTGTTGGCATCTCGTCAGATCCATTCGCGACAGTTCAACTTTTTCTCGTTGTACTTTTCCTGATCTGGGCGTGGACAGTTCGTCAACGCGCATGGGATGAAGGCTGAGGCAGAGGCACAGCAGGTGGCACATCTGGTCCGTCTGCTTAGCCACGTAGTCGGCGACGTCGGGCGGCCCGCCAGGAAGATTTCACCGGTTTGTGATAGGCCAGGGCGTCGTTCAGGGGTGCGGATGGCGTCCTCGTAGCGGCGCATCATCATGAAGGAGAAGCCGACGTAGTAGGAGGTGGTGATGTGGCAGGTGGGCACGTTGAGTACAGGTCCAGCCGGCTGACTGTCTATGTTCTCTAGGACCTGCCGGGTTTGAGGGATCAAAGGAGGGCGATTCTTCATTAGGGGATAAGGGGCGATCCTAATTGCGGGATAAAAGGGCGATTATTAAGTAAGAGATCAAAGGGGAGATTCTTAATGAAGGATCAAAGGGGAGATCTTAATTGCAGGATTAAAGGGCGATCTTAATTAGGGGATCAAATGGGGCGATTTTAATTGGTGGATCAAAGGGCGATTCTAATTGGGGATCAAAGGGGCGATTCTTCATTGCGGGATCAAAGGGGCGATTCTTCATTGCGGAATCAAGGGGCGATTCTTTATTAGGAGATCAAATGGGGCGATTCTTTATTGGGGATCAAAGGGGGAGGGGGGGCGATTCTTCATTGGGGGATCAAAGTGGTGATTTTTAATAGGGGATAATAGGGCGATTTCTTCATTGGGAAATCAATTGGGGCGATTCTTATGGAGGATCAAAGGGGCGATTCTTTATTAGCAGATCAAATGGGGCGATCTTATTGGGGATCAAAGGGGGCGATTCTCATTAGGGGATCAAAGGGGCGATTTTTCATTAGGAGATCAAAGGGCGATTCTTCATTGCGGGATCAAAGGGGCGATTTTCCTGCGGGATCAAAGGGGCGATTTTCATTAGGAGATCAAAGGGCGATTCTTCATTGCGGGATCAAAGGGCGATTCTTCATTGCGGGATCAAAGGGGCGATCTTTATTGCGGGATCAAAGGGCGATTCTTCATTGCGGGGGTCAAAAGGGCATTTCTTAATTGGGGATCAAAAGGGCGATTTTTAATTGGGGATCAAAGGGGCGATTCTTAATTGGGGGATCAAAAGGGCGATTCTTAATTGGGGGATCAAAGGGCGATTCTTAATGGGGATCAAAGGGGCGATTCTTTATTAGGAGATCAAATGGAGCGATTCTTTATTGGGGGATCAAAGGGGGGGCGATTTTTCATTGGGGATCAAACGTGGTGATTATTAATAGGGGATAATAGGGGCGATTCTTCATTGGGGAATCAATTGGGGCGATTTTTATGGAGGATCAAAGGGGCGATTCTTTATTAGCAGATCAAATGGGGCGATTCTTTATTGGGGATCAAAGGGGCGATTCTCATTTAGGGATCAAAGGGGCGATTTTTTATTAGGAGATCAAAGGGGCGATTCTAATTGAAGGATAAAAGGGGCGATTCTTAATTGGGGGCAAAGGGCGATTCTTCATTGCAGGATCAAAGGGGAGATTCTTACTTAGGGGATCAAAGGAGCGATTCTTCATTGCGGGATCAAAGGGCGAATCTTCATTGGGGATCAAAGGGGGGCGATTCTCATTAGGGGATCAAAGGGAGAGTTCTTTATTGGGGGATCAAAGGGGAGATTCTTAATTGGTGGATCAAATGAGGCGACTCTTGTTCACCAGGAATAATCCGCATTTCTCAATCGGGAATGCAAACGAAAATGATAGTTGATGATTATTTTAAATCAAGCTGAGATTCTCAATATTTTTATCCCAAATAGGGATCTAGCCACGCATAGAGACCAAAAAATAACACAGAATAGCCGGAAAGCCACGAACCTTGAGCGCCTGAAAGAAGTCGCCCAGGATGCAGTGCAGCCTGCACAGACCGATCGGCTGAAGAAGCCAAGCATTTTGTACAGCTGACGTTCGCCAAATTCGCCAGCCACAGCGGATGTCGCCGCCGGAGGCCAGCTCGCGCAGCTGTTCGTTGATGCAGGACTTCTCAACTAGCGAATGCAGCACGTTCAGCACTGAGTGAATGTTCCAGGTGGTGACGCTCTCCCTCAGCGTGCTAATCTCTTCGTCTTCTTGTTCAGCTTGGCCCGGTACTGCGTAAAATTCTGGAACTGATAGATGAACTCGTCAATAATGTCCCACAACAGCTGGTAGGGCAGGTCGTGAGCCACGGCGTCTCCGTCCCAAGCACAAAATTAAAGAAGTCGCAATAGTTATAGTAGGAGGCCTCGCGATCCTCGAAGCTCGGGCGCCGGCGATGTGCGCGTAGATGTGCTTGTAGTACATCTCCGTGTATAGAATGACGAACAGCGGGTCCGGCTCCTTGCCGCCCAGATTGCGGCTAACAATTTCAACCACAACCTGGGGACGGCCAGTTGTACTTGGCAAAGAAACGCTCGGTTAGCTTGGGAAACTGGGCCTCGTAGCATTGCATGGTGTTCCGGCACGTTGTAGGTGCGAATGGCGGCCTCGAAATTGCACAGGAAAGTCTTCACCGGCTCCGGCAGGATGGTGTAGCTGCCGTTGGCGCTCAGCACCGCGTTGCCATAGTCGGCCGGCTCGCCGCCAACTTTTTCATCCCATGACGTCATCTTGGTTGCTATAGGCGATAGGAAGTTTCACGCTGGTTGCCAAGTGGCAGCTGTAAAGTAAATTTGACGTAAAGTGCCGTGATTCGGTTTTCTTAACTGAGGTGTTGCGAGGATGCTGGCCCTATAAACGAGGATCTGGGAGGCTGGCGGTCCCAACCAACAGCCTGAGGATCTGGGGAGGCTGG
>CATNEM010000090.1:1915000-2048743 GCA_950096795.1 Macrostomum cliftonense | reverse complement strand
TTTTTGAGGCCTGTCTGAGGATGATCAGGGCCCCTTTTTGAGGCCTGTCTGAGGATGATCAGGGCCGCTTTTGAGGCCTGTCTGAGGATGATCAGGGCCCCTTTTTGAGCCTGTCTGAGGATGATCAGGGCCTGATCTTAAGGGCCTGTCTGAGGATGATCAGGGCCCCTTTTTGAGGCCTGTCTGAGGATGATCAGGGCCCCTTTTTGAGGCCTGTCTGAGGATGATCAGGGCCCCTTTTTGAGGCCTGTCTGAGGATGATCAGGGCCCCTTTTTGAGGCCTGTCTGAGGATGATCAGGCCCCTTTTTGAGGCCTGTCTGAGGATGATCAGGGCCCCTTTTTGAGGCCTGTCTGAGGATGATCAGGGCCGATCTTAAGGCCTGTCTGAGGATGATCAGGGCCCCTTTTTGAGGCCTGTCTGAGGATGATCAGGGCCCCTTTTTGAGGCCTGTCTGAGGATGATCAGGGCCCCTTTTTGAGGCCTGTCTGAGGATGATCAGGGCCCCTTTTTGAGGCCTGTCTGAGGATGATCAGGGCCCCTTTTTGAGGCCTGTCTGAGGATGATCAGGGCCCCTTTTTGAGGCCTGTCTGAGGATGATCAGGGCCCCTTTTTGAGGCCTGTCTGAGGATGATCAGGGCCCCTTTTTGAGGCCTGTCTGAGGATGATCAGGGCCCCTTTTTGAGGCCTGTCTGAGGATGATCAGGGCCCCTTTTTGAGGCCTGTCTGAGGATGATCAGGGCCCCTTTTTGAGGCCTGTCTGAGGATGATCAGGGCCCCTTTTTGAGGCCTGTCTGAGGATGATCAGGGCCCCTTTTTGAGGCCTGTCTGAGGATGATCAGGCCCCTTTTTGAGGCCTGTCTGAGGATGATCAGGGGACCCTTTTTGAGGCCTGTCTGAGGATGATCAGGGCCCCTTTTTGAGGCCTGTCTGAGATGATCAGGGCCCCTTTTTGAGGCCTGTCTGAGGATGATCAGGGCCCCTTTTTGAGGCCTGTCTGAGGATGATCAGGGCCCCTTTTTTGAGGCCTGTCTGAGGATGATCAGGGCCCTTTTTGAAGGCCTGTCTGAGGATGATCAGGGCCCCTTTTTGAGGCCTGTCTGAGGATGATCAGGGCCCCTTTTTGAGGCCTGTCTGAGGATGATCAGGGCCCTTTTTGAGGCCTGTCTGAGGATGATCAGGGCCCCTTTTTGAGGCCTGTCTGAGGATGATCAGGGCCGATCTTTAAGGCCTGTCTGAGGATGATCAGGGCCCCTTTTTGAGGCCTGTCTGAGGATGATCAGGGCCCTTTTTGAGGCCTGTCTGAGGATGATCAGGGCCCCTTTTGAGGCCTGTCTGAGGATGATCAGGGCCCCTTTTTGAGGCCTGTCTGAGGATGATCAGGCCCCTTTTTGAGGCCTGTCTGAGGATGATCAGGGCCCCTTTTTTGAGGCCTGTCTGAGGATGATCAGGGCCCCTTTTTGAGGCCTGTCTGAGGATGATCAGGGCCCCTTTTTGAGGCCTGTCTGAGGATGATCAGGGCCCCTTTTTGAGGCCTGTCTGAGGATGATCAGGGCCCTTTTTGAGGCCTGTCTGAGGATGATCAGGGCCCTTTTTGAGGCCTGTCTGAGGATGATCAGGGCCCCTTTTTGAGGCCTGTCTGAGGATGATCAGGCCCCTTTTTGAGGCCTGTCTGAGGATGATCAGGGCCCCTTTTTGAGGCCTGTCTGAGGATGATCAGGGCCCTTTTTGAGGCCTGTCTGAGGATGATCAGGGCCCCTTTTTGAGGCCTGTCTGAGGATGATCAGGGCCCCTTTTTGAGGCCTGTCTGAGGATGATCAGGGCCCCTTTTTGAGGCCTGTCTGAGGATGATCAGGGCCCCTTTTTGAGGCCTGTCTGAGGATGATCAGGGCCCCTTTTTGGGCCTGTCTGAGGATGATCAGGGCCGCTTTTTGAGGCCTGTCTGAGGATGATCAGGGCCCCTTTTTGAGGCCTGTCTGAGGATGATCAGGGCCCCTTTTTGAGGCCTGTCTGAGGATGATCAGGGCCCCTTTTTGAGGCCTGTCTGAGGATGATCAGGGCCCCTTTTTTGAGGCCTGTCTGAGGATGATCAGGGCCCCTTTTTGAGGCCTGTCTGAGGATGATCAGGGCCCCTTTTTGAGGCCTGTCTGAGGATGATCAGGGCCCCTTTTTGAGGCCTGTCTGAGGATGATCAGGGCCCCTTTTTGAGGCCTGGTCTGAGGATTGATCAGGGCCCCTTTTTTGAGGCCTGTCTGAGGATGATCAGGGCCACCTTTTGAGGCCTGTCTGAGGATGATCAGGGCGATCCTTAGGCCTGTCTAGAGGATGATCAGGGCCCCTTTTTGAGGCCTGTCTGAGGATGATCAGGGCCCCCTTTTTGACGGCCTGTCTGAGGATGATCAGGGCCCCCTTTTTGAGGCCTGTCTGAGGATGATCAGGGCCCCTTTTTTGAGGCCTGTCTGAGGATGATCAGGGCCCTTTATTGAAGGCACTGTCTGAGGATGATCAGGGCCCCTTTTTTGAGGCCTGTCTGAGGATGATCAGGGCCCCTTTTTGAGGCCTCTGTCTGAGGATGATCAGGGCCCCTTTTTGAGGCCTGTCTGAGGATGATCAGGGCCCTTTTTGAGGCCTGTCTGAGGATGATCAGGGCCCCTTTTTGAGGCTGTCTGAGGATGATCAGGCCCCTTTTGAGGAGGATGATCAGGGCCCCTTTTTGAGGCCTGTCTGAGGATGATCAGGGCCCCTTTTTGAGGCCTGTCTGAGGATGATCAGGGCCGATTTTAGGCCTGTCTGAGGATGATCAGGGCCCCTTTTTGAGGCCTGTCTGAGGATGATCAGGGCCCCTTTTTGAGGCCTGTCTGAGGATGATCAGGGCCCCTTTTTGAGGCCTGTCTGAGGATGATCAGGGCCCTTTTTTGAGGCCTGTCTGAGGATGATCAGGGCCCCTTTTTGAGGCCTGTCTGAGGATGATCAGGGCCCCTTTTTGAGGCCTGTCTGAGGATGATCAGGGCCCCTTTTTGAGGCCTGTCTGAGGATGATCAGGGCCCCTTTTTGAGGCCTGTCTGAGGATGATCAGGGCCCCTTTTTGAGGCCTGTCTGAGGATGATCAGGGCCCCTTTTTGAGGCCTGTCTGAGGATGATCAGGGCCCTTTTTGAGGCCTGTCTGAGGATGATCAGGGCCCCTTTTTGAGGCCCTGTCTGAAGGATGATCAGGGCCCCTTTTTGAGGCCTGTCTGAGGATGATCAGGGCCCCTTTTTGAGCCTTGTCTGAGGATGATCAGGGCCCCCTTTTGAGGCCTGTCTGAGGATGATCAGGGCCCCCTTTTTGAGGCCTGTCTGAGGATGATCAGGGACACCCTTTTTTGAGGCCTGTCTGAGGATGATCAGGGCGCCCCTTTTTGAGGCCTGTCTGAGGATGATCAGGGCCCCTTTTTGAGGCCTGTCTGAGGATGATCAGGGCCCCTTTTTGAGGCCTGTCTGAGGATGATCAGGGCCCCTTTTTGAGGCCTGTCTGAGGATGATCAGGGCCCCTTTTTTGAGGCCTGTCCTGAGGATGATCAAGGGCCCCTTTTTGAGGCCTGTCTGAGGATGATCAGGGCCCTTTTTTGAGGCCTGTCTGAGGATGATCAGGGCCCCTTTTTGAGGCCTGTCTGAGGATGATCAGGGCCCCTTTTTTGAGGCCGTCTGAGGATGGGCCTGTGCTGAGGATGATCAGGGCCCCTTTTTGAGGCCTGTCTGAGGATGATCAGGGCCCCTTTTTGAGGCCTGTCTGAGGATGATCAGGGCCCCTTTTTGAGGCCTGTCCTGAGGATGATCAGGGCCGCTTTTGAGGCCTGTCTGAGGATGATCAGGGCCCCGTTTTGAAGGCCCTGTCTGAGGGATGATCAGGGCCCCTTTTTGAGGCCTGTCTGAGGATGATCAGGGCCCTTTTTTGAGGCCTGTCTGAGGATGATCAGGGCCGATCTTAAGGCCTGTCTGAGGATGATCAGGGCCCCTTTTTGAGGCCTGTCTGAGGATGATCAGGCCCCTTTTGAGGCCTGTCTGAGGATGATCAGGGCCGCTTTTTGAGGCCTGTCTGAGGATGATCAGGGCCCTTTTTGAGGCCTGTCTGGGATGATCAGGGGCCACCTTTTTGAGGCCCCTGTCTGAGGATGATCAGGGCCCCTTTTTTGAGGCCTGTCTGAGGATGATCATTTTGAGGCCTGTCTGAGGATGATCAGGGCGATCTTTAAGCCTGTCTGAGGATGATCAGGGCCCCTTTTTGAGGCCTGTCTGAGGATGATCAGGGCCCCTTTTTGAGGCCTGTCTGAGGATGATCAGGGCCCCTTCTTGAGGCCTGCTGAGGATGATCAGGGCCCCGTTTTTGAGGCCTGTCTGAGGATGATCAGGCCCCTTTTTGAGGCCTCGTCTGAGGATGATCAGGGCCCCTTTTTGAGGCCTGTCTGAGGATGATCAGGGCCCCTTTTTGAGGCCTGTCTGAGGAGTGATTCAGGGCCCCTTTTGAGGCCTGTCTGAGGATGATCAGGGCCCCTTTTGAGGCCTGTCTGAGGATGATCAGGGCCCCTTTTTGAGGGACCTGTCTGAGGATGATCAGGGCCCCTTTTTGAGGCCTGTCTGAGGATGATCAGGGCCCCTTTTTTGAGGCCTGTCTGAGGATGATCAGGGCCGCCTTTTTGAGGCCTGTCTGAGGATGATCAGGGCCCCTTTTTGAGGCCTGTCTGAGGATGATCAGGGCCCCTTTTGAGGCCTGTCTGAGGATGATCAGGGCCCCTTTTTGAGGCCTGTCTGAGGATGATCAGGGGCCCCTTTTTGAGGCCTGTCTGAGGATGATCAGGGCCCCTTTTTGAGGCCTGTCTGAGGATGATCAGGGCCCCTTTTTGAGGCCTGTCTGAGGATGATCAGGGCCCCTTTTTGAGGCCTGTCTGAGGATGATCAGGGCCCCTTTTTGAGGCCTGTCTGAGGATGATCAGGGCCCCTTTTTGAGGCCTGTCTGAGGACTGATCAGGGCCCCTTTTTGAGGCCTGTCTGAGGATGATCAGGGCCCCTTTTTGAGGCCTGTCTGAGGATGATCAGGGCCCCTTTTTGAGGCCTGTCTGAGGATGATCAGGGCCGCTTTTTGAGGCCTGTCTGAGGATGATCAGGGCCGCTTTTTGAGGCCTGTCTGAGGATGATCAGGGCCCCTTTTTGAGGCCTGTCTGAGGATGATCAGGGCCCCTTTTTGAGGCCTGTCTGAGGATGATCAGGGCCCCTTTTTGAGGCCTGTCTGAGGATGATCAGGGCCCCTTTTTGAGGCCTGTCTGAGGATGATCAGGGCCCCTTTTGAGGCCTGTCTGAGGATGATCAGGGCCCCTTTTTGAGGCCTGTCTGAGGATGATCAGGGCCCCTTTTTGAGGCCTGTCTGAGGATGATCAGGGCCCCTTTTTGAGGCCTGTCTGAGGATGATCAGGGGCCCCTTCTTTGAGGCCTGTCTGAGGATGATCAGGGCCCCTTTTTGAGGCCTGTCTGAGGATGATCAGGGCCCCTTTTTGAGGCCTGTCTGAGGATGATCAGGGCCCCTTTTTGAGGCCTGTCTGAGGATGATCAGGGCCCCTTTTTTGAGGCCTGTCTGAGGATGATCAGGGCCCCTTTTTGAGGCCTGTCTGAGGATGATCAGGGCCCCTTTTTGAGGCCTGTCTGAGGATGATCAGGGCCCCTTTTTGAGGCCTGTCTGAGGATGATCAGGGCCCCTTTTTGAGGCCTGTCTGAGGATGATCAGGGCCGCTTTTTGAGGCCTGTCTGAGGATGACAGGGCCCCTTTTTGAGGCCTGTCTGAGGATGATCAGGGACCCTTTTTGAGGCCTGTCTGAGGATGATCAGGGCCCCTTTTTGAGGCCTGTCTGAGGATGATCAGGGCCCCTTTTTGAGGCCTGTCTGAGGATGATCAGGGCCCCTTTTTGAGGCCTGTTCTGAGGATGATCAGGGCCCCTTTTTGAGGCCTGTCTGAGGATGATCAGGGCCCCTTCTTGAGGCCTGTCTGAGGATGATCAGGGCCCTTTTTGAGGCCTGTCTGAGGATGATCAGGGCCCCTTTTTGAGGCCTGTCTGAGGATGATCAGGGCCCTTTTGAGGCCTGTCCTGAGGATGATCAGGGCCCCTTTTTGAGGCCTGTCTGAGGATGATCAGGGCCCTTTTTGAGGCCTGTCTGAGGATGATCAGGGCCCTTTTTGAAGGCCTGTCTGAGGATGATCAGGGCCCCTTTTTGAGGCCTGTCTGAGGATGATCAGGGCCCCTTTTTGAGGCCTGTCTGAGGATGATCAGGGCCGCTTTTTGAAGGCCTGTCTGAGGATGATCAGGCCGCTTTCTTGAGGCCTGTCTGAGGATGATCAGGGCCCCTTTTTTGAGGCCTGTCTGAGGATGATCAGGGCCCCTTTTTGAGGCCTGTCTGAGGATGATCAGGGCCCCTTTTTGAGGCCTGTCTGAGGATGATCAGGGCCCCTTTTTGAGGCCTGTCTGAGGATGATCAGGGCCCCTTTTTTGAGGCCTGTCTGAGGATGATCAGGGGCCCCTTTTTGAGGCCTGTCTGAGGATGATCAGGGCCGCTTTTTGAGGCCTGTCTGAGGATGATCAGGGCCCCTTTTTGAGGCCTGTCTGAGGATGATCAGGGCCCCCTTTTTGAGGCCTGTCTGAGGATGATCAGGGCCCCTTTTTGAGGCCTGTCTGAGGTCAGGGCCCCTTTTTGAGGCCTGTCTGAGGATGATCAGGGCCCCTTTTTGAGGCCTGTCTGAGGATGATCAGGGCCCCTTTTGAGGCCTGTCTGAGGATGATCAGGGCCCCTTTTTGAGGCCTGTCTGAGGATGATCAGGCCCCTTTTTGAGGCCTGTCTGAGGATGATCAGGGCCCCTTTTTGAGGCCTGTCTGAGGATGATCAGGGCCCCTTTTTGAGGCCTGTCTGAGGATGATCAGGGCCCCTTTTTGAGGCCTGTCTGAGGATGATCAGGGCCCCTTTTTGAGGCCTGTCTGAGGATGATCAGGGCCCCTTTTTGAGGCCTGTCTGAGGATGATCAGGGCCCCTTTTTGAGGCCTGTCTGAGGATGATCAGGGCCCCTTTTTGAGGCCTGTCTGAGGATGATCAGGGCCCCTTTTTGAGGCCTGTCTGAGGATGATCAGGGCCCCTTTTTGAGGCCTGTCTGAGGATGATCAGGGCCCCTTTTTGAGGCCTGTCTGAGGATGATCAGGGCCCCTTTTTGAGGCCTGTCTGAGGATGATCAGGGCCCCTTTTTGAGGCCTGTCTGAGGATGATCAGGGCCCCTTTTTGAGGCCTGTCTGAGGATGATCAGGGCCCCTTTTTGAGGCCTGTCTGAGGATGATCAGGGCCCCTTTTTGAGGCCTGTCTGAGGATGATCAGGGCCCCTTTTTGAGGCCTGTCTGAGGATGATCAGGGCCCCTTTTGAGGCCTGTCTGAGGATGATCAGGGCCCCTTTTTGAGGCCTGTCTGAGGATGATCAGGGCCCCTTTTTGAGGCCTGTCTGAGGATGATCAGGGCCCCTTTTTGAGGCCTGTCTGAGGATGATCAGGGCCCCTTTTTGAGGCCTGTCTGAGGATGATCAGGGCCGCCTTTTGAGGCCTGTCTGAGGATGATCAGGGCCCCTTTTTGAGGCCTGTCTGAGGATGATCAGGGCCCTTTTTGAGGCCTGTCTGAGGATGATCAGGGCCCCTTTTTGAGGCCTGTCTGAGGATGATCAGGGCCCATTTTTGAAGGCCTGTCTGAGGATGATCAGGGCCCCTTTTTGAGGCCTGTCTGAGGATGATCAGGGCCCCTTTTTTGAGGCCTGTCTGAGGATGATCAGGGCCCCTTTTGAGGCCTGTCTGAGGATGATCAGGGCCCCTTTTGAGGCCTGTCTGAGGATGATCAGGGCCCGCTTTTTGAGGCCTGTCTGAGGATGATCAGGGCCCCTTTTTGAGGCCTGTCTGAGGATGATCAGGGCCCCTTTTTGAGGCCTGTCCTGAGGATGATCAGGGCCCCTTTTTGAGGCCTGTCTGAGGATGATCAGGGCCCTCTTTTGAGGCCTGTCTGAGGATGATCTCAGGGCGATCTTAAGGCCTGTTCTGAGGATGATCAGGGCCCCTTTTTGAGGCCTGTCTGAGGATGATCAGGGCCCCTTTTTGAGGCCTGTCTGAGGATGATCAGGGCCGCTTTTTGAGGCCTGTCTGAGGATGATCAGGGCCCCTTTTTGAGGCCTGTCTGAGGATGATCAGGGCCCCTTTTTGATGCCTGTCTGAGGATGATCAGGGCCGCTTTTTGAGGCCTGTCTGAGGATGATCAGGGCCCCTTTTTGAGGCCTGTCTGAGGATGATCAGGGCCCCTTTTTGAGGCCTGTCTGAGGATGATCAGGGCCCCTTTTTGAGGCCTGTCTGAGGATGATCAGGGCCGATCTTAAGGCCTGTCTGAGGATGATCAGGGCCCCTTTTTGAGGCCTGTCTGAGGATGATCCGGGCCCCTTTTTGAGGCCTGTCTGAGGATGATCAGGGCCGATCTTTGAGGCCTGTCTGAGGATGATCAGGGCCCCTTTTGAGGCCTGTCTGAGGATGATCAGGGCCCCTTTTTGAGGCCTGTCTGAGGATGATCAGGGCCCCTTTTTGAGGCCTGTCTGAGGATGATCAGGGCCCCTTTTTGAGGCCTGTCTGAGGATGATCAGGGCCCCTTTTTGAGGCCTGTCTGAGGATGATCAGGGCCCCTTTTTGAGGCCTGTCTGAGGATGATCAGGGCCCCTTTTGAGGCCTGTCTGAGGATGATCAGGGCCCCTTTTTGAGGCCTGTCTGAGGATGACTCAGGGCCCCCTTTTTGAGGCCTGTCTGAGGATGATCAGGGCCCCTTTTTGAGGCCTGTCTGAGGATGATCAGGGCCCCTTTTTGAGGCCTGTCTGAGGATGATCAGGGCCGATTCTTAAGGCCTGTCTGAGGATGATCAGGGCCCCCTTTTTGAGGCCTGTCTGAGGATGATCAGGGCCCCTTTTTGAGGCCTGTCTGAGGATTGATCAGGGCCCCTTTTTGAGGCCTGTCTGAGGATGATCAGGGCCCCTTTTTGAGGCCTGTCTGAGGATGATCAGGGCCCGCTTTTTGAGGCCTGTCTGAGGATGATCAGGGCCCCTTTTTGAGGCCTGTCTGAGGATGATCAGGGCCGCTCTTTTGAGGCCTGTCTGAGGATGATCAGGGCCCTTTTTGAGGCCTGTCTGAGGATGATCAGGGCCCCTTTTTGAGGCCTGTCTGAGGATGATCAGGGCCCCTTTTTGAGGCCTGTCTGAGGATGATCAGGGCCGCTTTTTGAGGCCTGTCTGAGGATGATCAGGGCCCCTTTTTGAGGCCTGTCTGAGGATGATCAGGGCCCCTTTTTGAGGCCTGTCTGAGGATGATCAGGGCCCCTTTTTGAGGCCTGTCTGAGGATGATCAGGGCCCCTTTTTGAGGCCTGTCTGAGGATGATCAGGGCCCCTTTTTGAGGCCTGTCTGAGGATGATCAGGGCCCCTTTTTGAGGCCTGTCTGAGGATGATCAGGGCCCCTTTTTGAGGCCTGTCTGAGGATGATCAGGGCCCCTTTTTGAGGCCTGTCTGAGGATGATCAGGGCCGCTCTTTTAAGGCCTGTCTGAGGATGATCAGGGCCCCTTTTTGAGGCCTGTCTGAGGATGATCAGGGCCCCTTTTTGAGGCCTGTCTGAGGATGATCAGGGCCCCCTTTTTGAGGCCTGTCTGAGGATGATCAGGGCCCCTTTTTGAGGCCTGTCTGAGGATGATCAGGGCCCCTTTTTGAGGCCTGTCTGAGGATGATCAGGGCCCCTTTTTGAGGCCTGTCTGAGGATGATCAGGGCCCCTTTTTGAGGCCTGTCTGAGGATGATCAGGGCCCCTTTTTGAGGCCTGTCTGAGGATGATCAGGGCCCCTTTTGAGGCCTGTCTGAGGATGATCAGGGCCCCTTTTTGAGGCCTGTCTGAGGATGATCAGGGCCCCTTTTTGAGGCCTGTCTGAGGATGATCAGGGCCCGCTTTTTGAGGCCTGTCTGAGGATGATCAGGGCCCTTTTTGAGGCCTGTCTGAGGATGATCAGGGCCCCTTTTTGAGGCCTGTCTGAGGATGATCAGGGCCGCTCTTTAAGGCCTGTCTGAGGATGATCAGGGCCCCTTTTTGAGGCCTGTCTGAGGATGATCAGGGCCCCTTTTTGAGGCCTGTCTGAGGATGATCAGGGCCCCTTTTTGAGGCCTGTCTGAGGATGATCAGGGCCCCTTTTTGAGGCCTGTCTGAGGATGATCAGGGCCCATTTTGAGGCCTGTCTGAGGATGATCAGGGCCCCTTTTTGAGGCCTGTCTGAGGATGATCAGGGCCCCTTTTTGAGGCCTGTCTGAGGATGATCAGGGCCCCTTTTTGAGGCCTGTCTGAGGATGATCAGGGCCCCCTTTTTGAGGCCTGTCTGAGGATGATCAGGGCCCCTTTTTGAGGCCTGTCTGAGGATGATCAGGGCCCCTTTTTGAGGCCTGTCTGAGGATGATCAGGGCCCCTTTTGAGGCCTGTCTGAGGATGATCAGGGCCCCTTTTTGAGGCCTGTCTGAGGATGATCAGGGCCCCTTTTTGAGGCCTGTCTGAGGGATGATCAGGGCCCCTTTTTGAGGCCTGTCTGAGGATGATCAGGGCCCGCTTTTTGAAGGCCTGTCTGAGGATGATCAGGGCCCCTTTTTTGAGGCCTGTCTGAGGACGATCAGGGCCGCTTTTTGAGGCCTGTCTGAGGATGATCAGGGCCCTTTTTGAGGCCTGTCTGAGGATGATCAGGGCCCCTTTTTGAGGCCTGTCTGAGGATGATCAGGGCCCCTTTTTGAGGCCTGTCTGAGGATGATCAGGGCCCCTTTTTGAGGCCTGTCTGAGGATGATCAGGGCCCCTTTTTGAGGCCTGTCTGAGGATGATCAGGGCCCCTTTTTGAGGCCTGTCTGAGGATGATCAGGGCCCCTTTTTGAGGCCTGTCTGAGGATGATCAGGGCCCCTTTTTGAGGCCTGTCTGAGGATGATCAGGGCCCCTTTTGAGGCCTGTCTGAGGATGATCAGGGCCCCTTTTTGAGGCCTGTCTGAGGATGATCAGGGCCGCTTTTGAGGCCTGTCTGAGGATGATCAGGGCCCCTTTTTGAGGCCTGTCTGAGGATGATCAGGGCCCCTTTTTGAGGCCTGTCTGAGGATGATCAGGGCCCGCTTTTTTAGGCCTGTCTGAGGCTGATCAGGGCCCCTTTTTGAGGCCTGCTGAGGATGATCAGGGCCACTTTTGAGGCCTGTCTGAGGATGATCAGGGCCCCTTTTTGAGGCCTGTCTGAGGATGATCAGGGCCCCTTTTTGAGGCCTGTCTGAGGATGATCAGGGCCCCTTTTTGAGGCCTGTCTGAGGATGATCAGGGCCGCTTTTTGAGGCCTGTCTGAGGATGATCAGGGCCCCTTTTTGAGGCCTGTCTGAGGATGATCAGGGCCCCTTTTTGAGGCCTGTCTGAGGATGATCAGGGCCCGCTTTTGAGGCCTGTCTGAGGATGATCAGGGCCCCTTTTTGAGGCCTGTCTGAGGATGATCAGGGCCCCTTTTTGAGGCCTGTCTGAGGCTGATCAGGGCCCCTTTTTGAGGCCTGTCTGAGGATGATCAGGGCCGCCTTTTTGAGGCCTGTCTGAGGATGATCAGGGCCCCTTTTTGAGGCCTGTCTGAGGATGATCAGGGCCGATCTTAGGCCTGTCTGAGGATGATCAGGGCCCCTTTTTGAGGCCTGTCTGAGGATGATCAGGGCCCCTTTTTGAGGCCTGTCTGAGGATGATCAGGGCCCCTTTTTGAGGCCTGTCTGAGGATGATCAGGGCCCCTTTTTGAGGCCTGTCTGAGGATGATCAGGGCCCCTTTTTGAGGCCTTGTCTGAGGATGATCAGGGCCCCTTTTTGAGGCCTGTCTGAGGATGATCAGGGCCCCTTTTTGAGGCCTGTCTGAGGATGATCAGGGCCCCTTTTTTGAGGCCTGTCTGAGGTGATCAGGGCCCCTTTTGAGGCCTGTCTGAGGATGATCAGAGGCCCCTTTTTGAGGCCCTGTCTGAGGATGATCAGGGCCCGCTTTTTTGAGGCCTGTCTGAGATGATCAGGGCCCCTTTTTGAGGCCTGTCTGAGGATGATCAGGGCCCCTTTTGAGGCCTGTCTGAGGATGATCAGGGCCCCTTTTTGAGGCCTGTCTGAGGATGATCAGGGCCCCTTTTTGAGGCCTGTCTGAGGATGATCAGGGCCCCTTTTTGAGGCCTGTCTGAGGATGATCAGGGCCCCTTTTTGAGGCCTGTCTGAGGATGATCAGGGCCCTTTTGAGGCCTGTCTGAGGATGATCAGGGCCCCTTTTTGAGGCCTGTCTGAGGATGATCAGGGCCCCTTTTTGAGGCCTGTCTGAGGATGATCAGGGCCCGCTTTTTGAGGCCTGTCTGAGGATGATCAGGGCCGCCTTTTTGAGGCCTGTCTGAGGATGATCAGGGCCCTTTTTGAGGCCTGTCTGAGGATGATCAGGGCCCCTTTTTGAGGCCTGTCTGAGGATGATCAGGGCCCCTTTTTGAGGCCTGTCTGAGGATGATCAGGGCCCCTTTTTGAGGCCTGTCTGAGGATTGATCAGGGCCGCTTTTTGAGGCCTGTCTGAGGATGATCAGGGCCCCTTTTTGAGGCCTGTCTGAGGATGATCAGGGCCCCTTTTTGAGGCCTGTCTGAGGATGATCAGGGCCCCTTTTGAGGCCTGTCTGAGGATGATCAGGGCCCCTTTTTGAGGCCTGTCTGAGGATGATCAGGGCCCCTTTTTGAGGCCTGTTCTGAGGATGATCAGGGCCCCTTTTTGAGGCCTGTCTGAGGATGATCAGGGCCCCTTTTTGAGGCCTGTCTGAGGATGATCAGGGCCGCTTTTTTGAGGCCTGTCTGAGGATGATCAGGGCCCCTTTTTGAGGCCTGTCTGAGATGATCAGGGACCCTTTTTGAGGCCTGTCTGAGGATGATCAGGGCCCCTTTTTGAGGCCTGTCCTGAGGATGATCAGGGCCGCTTTTTGAGGCCTGTCTGAGGATGATCAGGGCCCCTTTTTGAGGCCTGTCTGAGGATGATCAGGGCCCCTTTTTGAGGCCTGTCTGAGGATGATCAGGGCCCCTTTTGAGGCCTGTCTGAGGATGATCAGGGCCCCTTTTTGAGGCCTGTCTGAGGATGATCAGGGCCCCTTTTTGAGGCCTGTCTGAGATGATCAGGGCCAACCTTTTGAGGCCTGTCTGAGGATGATCAGGGCCCCTTTTGAGGCCTGTCTGAGGATGATCAGGGCCCCTTTTTGAGGCCTGTCTGAGGATGATTCAGGGCCCCTTTTGAGGCCTGTCTGAGGAGGATCAGGGCCCCTTTTTTGAGGCCTGTCTGAGGATGATCAGGGCCCCTTTTTGAGGCCTGTCTGAGGATGATCAGGGCCCTTTTTGAGGCCTGTCTGAGGATGATCCAGGGCCGCTTTTGAGGCCTGTCCTGAGGATGATCATGGCCCCTTTTTGAGGCCTGTCTGAGGATGATCAGGGCCCCCTTTTTGAGGCCTGTCTGAGGATGATCAGGGCCGATTCTTGAGGCCTGTCTGAGGATGATCAGGGCCCCTTTTTGAGGCCTGTCTGAGGATGATCAGGGCCCCTTTTTGAGGCCTGTCTGAGGATGATCAGGGCCCCTTTTTGAGGCCTGTCTGAGGATGATCAGGGGCCCCTTTTTGAGGCCTGTCTGAGGATGATCAGGGCCCCTTTTTGAGGCCTGTCTGAGGATGATCAGGGCCGCCTTTTTGAGGCCTGTCCTGAGGATGATCAGGGCCCCTTTTTGAGGCCTGTCTGAGGATGATCAGGGCCCCTTTTGAGGCCTGTCTGAGGATGATCAGGGCCCCTTTTTGAGGCCTGTCTGAGGATGATCAGGGCCGCTTTTTTGAGGCCTGTCTGAGGATGATCAGGGCCCCCTTTTTGAGGCCTGTCTGAGGATGATCAGGGCCCCTTTTTGAGGCCTGTCTGAGGATGATCAGGGCCGCTTTTTGAGGCCTGTCTGAGGATGATCAGGGCCCCTTTTTGAGGCCTGTCTGAGGATGATCAGGGCCCCTTTTTGAGGCCTGTCTGAGGATGATCAGGGCCCCTTTTTGAGGCCTGTCTGAGGATGATCAGGGCCCTTTTTGAGGCCTGTCTGAGGATGATCAGGGCCGCTTTTTGAGGCCTGTCTGAGGATGATCAGGGCCCCTTTTTGAGGCCTGTCTGAGGATGATCAGGGCCCCTTTTGAGGCCTGTCTGAGGATGATCAGGGCCCCTTTTTGAGGCCTGTCTGAGGATGATCAGGGCCCCTTTTTTGAGGCCTGTCTGAGGATGATCAGGGCCCCTTTTTGAGGCCTGTCTGAGGATGATCAGGGCCCCTTTTTGAGGCCTGTCTGAGGATGATCAGGGCCCCTTTTTGAGGCCTGTCTGAGGATGATCAGGGCCCCTTTTTGAGGCCTGTCTGAGGATGATCAGGGCCCCTTTTTGAGGCCTGTCTGAGGATGATCAGGGCCCCTTTTTGAGGCCTGTCTGAGGACTGATCAGGGCCCCTTTTTGAGGCCTGTCTGAGGATGATCAGGGCCGCTTTTTGAGGCCTGTCTGAGGATGATCAGGGCCCCTTTTTGAGGCCTGTCTGAGGATGATCAGGGCCCTTTTTTGAGGCCTGTCTGAGGATGATCAGGGCCCGCTTTTGAGGCCTGTCTGAGGATGATCAGGGCCCCTTTTTGAGGCCTGTCTGAGGATGATCAGGGCCCCTTTTTGAGGCCTGTCTGAGGATGATCAGGGCCCCTTTTTGAGGCCTGTCTGAGGATGATCAGGGCCCCTTTTTGAGGCCTGTCTGAGGATGATCAGGGCCCCTTTTTGAGGCCTGTCTGAGGATGATCAGGGCCCCTTTTTGAGGCCTGTCTGAGGATGATCAGGGCCCCTTTTTGAGGCCTGTCTGAGGATGATCAGGGCCCCTTTTTGAGGCCTGTCTGAGGATGATCAGGGCCCCTTTTTGAGGCCTGTCTGAGGATGATCAGGGCCCCCTTTTTGAGGCCTGTCTGAGGATGATCAGGGCCCCTTTTTGAGGCCTGTCTGAGGATGATCAGGGCCCCTTTTTGAGGCCTGTCTGAGGATGATCAGGGCCCCTTTTTGAGGCCTGTCTGAGGATGATCAGGGCCCCTTTTTGAGGCCTGTCTGAGGATGATCAGGGCCCGATTTTGAGGCCTGTCTGAGGATGATCAGGGCCCCTTTTTGAGGCCTGTCTGAGGATGATCAGGGCCCCTTTTTGAGGCCTGTCTGAGGTATGATCAGGGCCCCTTTTTGAGGCCTGTCTGAGGATGATCAGGGCCCCTTTTTGAGGCCTGTCTGAGGATGATCAGGGCCCCTTTTTGAGGCCTGTCTGAGGATGATCAGGGCCCCTTTTTGAGGCCTGTCTGAGGATGATCAGGGCCCCTTTTTGAGGCCTGTCTGAGGATGATCAGGGCCCCTTTTTGAGGCTGTCTGAGGATGATCAGGGCCCCTTTTTGAGGCCTGTCTGAGGATGATCAGGGCCCCTTTTTGAGGCCTGTCTGAGGATGATCAGGGCCCCTTTTTGAGGCCTGTCTGAGGATGATCAGGGCCCCTTTTTGAGGCCTGTCTGAGGATGATCAGGGCCCCTTTTTGAGGCCTGTCTGAGGATGATCAGGGCCCCTTTTTGAGCCTGTCTGAGGATGATCAGGGCCCCTTTTTGAGGCCTGTCTGAGGATGATCAGGGCCCCTTTTTGAGGCCTGTCTGAGGATGATCAGGGCCCCTTTTTGAGGCCTGTCTGAGGATGATCCAGGGCCCCTTTTTGAGGCCTGTCTGAGGATGATCAGGGCCGCTTTTTGAGGCCTGTCTGAGGATGATCAGGGCCCCTTTTTGAGGCCTGTCTGAGGATGATCAGGGCCCCTTTTTGAGGCCTGTCTGAGGATGATCAGGGCCCCTTTTTGAGGGCCTGTCTGAGGATGATCAGGGACCCTTTTTGAGGCCTGTCTGAGGATGATCAGGGCCCTTTTTTGAGGCCTGTCTGAGGATGATCAGGGCCCCTTTTTTGAGGCCTGTCCTGAGGATGATCAGGGCCCCTTTTTGAGGGCCTGTCTGAGGATGATCAGGGCCGCTTTTTGAGGCCTGTCTGAAGATGATCAGGGACCCTTTTTGAGGCCTGTCTGAGGATGATCAGGGCCGCCTTTTTGAGGCCTGTCTGAGGATGATCAGGGCCCCTTTTTGAGGCCTGTCTGAGGATGATCAGGGCCCCTTTTTGAGGCCTGTCTGAGGATGATCAGGGCCGCCTTTTTGAGGCCTGTCTGAAGGATGATCAGGGCCCCTTTTTGAGGCCTGTCTGAGGACGATCAGGGCCGCTTTTTGAGGCCTGTCTGAGGATGATCAGGGCCGCCTTTTTGAGGCCTGTCTGAGGATGATCAGGGCCCCTTTTTGAGGCCTGTCTGAGGATGATCAGGGCCGCTTTTTGAGGCCTGTCTGAGGATGATCAGGGCCCCTTTTTGAGGCCTGTCTGAGGATGATCAGGGACCCTTTTTGAGGCCTGTCTGAGGATGATCAGGGCCCCTTTTTGAGGCCTGTCTGAGGATGATCAGGGCCGCTTTTTGAGGCCTGTCTGAGGATGATCAGGGCCCCTTTTTGAGGCCTGTTGAGGATGATCAGGGCCCCTTTTTGAGGCCTGTCTGAGGATGATCAGGGCCCCTTTTTGAGGCCTGTCTGAGGATGATCAGGGCCCCTTTTTGAGGCCTGTCTGAGGATGATCAGGGCCGCTTTTTGAGGCCTGTCTGAGGATGATCAGGGCCCCTTTTTGAGGCCTGTCTGAGGATGATCAGGGCCCCTTTTTGAGGCCTGTCTGAGGATGATCAGGGCCCCTTTTTGAGGCCTGTCTGAGGATGATCAGGGCCCCTTTTTGAGGCCTGTCTGAGGATGATCAGGGCCGATTTTTAGGCCTGTCTGAGGATGATCAGGGCCCCTTTTTGAGGCCTGTCTGAGGATGATCAGGGCCCCTTTTTTGAGGCCTGTCTGAGGATGATCAGGGCCCCTTTTTGAGGCCTGTCTGAGGATGATCAGGGCCCCTTTTTGAGGCCTGTCTGAGGATGATCAGGGCCCCTTTTTGAGGCCTGTCTGAGGATGATCAGGGCCCCTTTTTGAGGCCTGTCTGAGGATGATCAGGGCCCCTTTTTGAGGCCTGTCTGAGGATGATCAGGGCCGCTTTTTGAGGCCTGGTCTGAGGATGATCAGGGCCCCTTTTTGAGGCCTGTCTGAGGACGATCAGGGCCGCTTTTTGAGGCCTGTCTGAGGATGATCAGGGCCCCTTTTTGAGGCCTGTCTGAGGATGATCAGGGCCCCCTTTTTGAGGCCTGTCTGAGGATGATCAGGGCCGCTTTTTGAGGCCTGTCTGAGGATGACCAGGGCCCCTTTTTGAGGCCTGTCTGAGGATGATCAGGGCCCCTTTTTGAGGCCTGTCTGAGGATGATCAGGGCCCCTTTTTGAGGCCTGTCTGAGGATGATCAGGGCCGATCTTAAGGCCTGTCTGAGGATGATCAGGGCCCCTTTTTGAGGCCTGTCTGAGGATGATCCGGGCCCCTTTTTGAGGCCCTGTCTGAGGATGATCAGGGCCGATCTTAAGGCCTGTCTGAGGATGATCAGGGCCCCTTTTTGAGGCCTGTCTGAGGATGATCAGGGCCCCTTTTTGAGGCCTGTCTGAGGATGATCAGGGCCCCTTTTTGAGGCCTGTCTGAGGATGATCAGGGCCCCTTTTTGAGGCCTGTCTGAGGATGATCAGGGCCCCTTTTTGAGGCCTGTCTGAGGATGATCAGGGCCCCTTTTTGAGGCCTGTCTGAGGATGATCAGGGCCCCTTTTTGAGGCCTGTCTGAGGATGATCAGGGCCCCTTTTTGAGGCCTGTCTGAGGATGATCAGGGCCCCTTTTTGAGGCCTGTCTGAGGATGATCAGGGCCCCTTTTTGAGGCCTGTCTGAGGATGATCAGGGCCCCTTTTTGAGGCCTGTCTGAGGATGATCAGGGCCCCTTTTTGAGGCCTGTCTGAGGATGATCAGGGCCCCTTTTTGAGCCTGTCTGAGGATGATCAGGGCCCCTTTTTGAGGCCTGTCTGAGGATGATCAGGGCCCCTTTTTGAGGCCTGTCTGAGGATGATCAGGGCCCCTTTTTGAGGCCTGTCTGAGGATGATCAGGGCCCCTTTTTGAGGCCTGTCTGAGGATGATCAGGGCCCCTTTTTGAGGCCTGTCTGAGGATGATCAGGGCCGCTTTTGAGGCCTGTCTGAGGATGATCAGGGCCGCTTTTTGAGGCCTGTCTGAGGATGATCAGGGCCCCTTTTTGAGGCCTGTCTGAGGATGATCAGGGCCGCTTTTTGAGGCCTGTCTGAGGATGATCAGGGCCCCTTTTTGAGGCCTGTCTGAGGATGATCAGGGACCCTTTTTGAGGCCTGTCTGAGGATGATCAGGGCCCCTTTTTGAGGCCTGTCTGAGGATGATCAGGGCCCCTTTTTGAGGCCTGTCTGAGGATGATCAGGGCCCCTTTTTGAGGCCTGTCTGAGGATGATCAGGGCCCCTTTTTTGAGGCCTGTCTGAGGATGATCAGGGCCCCTTTTTGAGGCCTGTCTGAGGATGATCAGGGCCCCTTTTTGAGGCCTGTCTGAGGATGATCAGGGCCCTTTTTGAGGCCTGTCTGAGGATGATCAGGGCCCCTTTTTGAGGCCTGTCTGAGGATGATCAGGGCCCCTTTTTGAGGCCTGTCTGAGGATGATCAGGGCCCCTTTTTGAGGCCTGTCTGAGGATGATCAGGGCCCGCTTTTTGAGGCCTGTCTGAGGATGATCAGGGCCCCTTTTTGAGGCCTGTCTGAGGATGATCAGGGCCCCTTTTTGAGGCCTGTCTGAGGATGATCAGGGCCCCTTTTTGAGGCCTGTCTGAGGATGATCAGGGCCCCTTTTTGAGGCCTGTCTGAGGATGATCAGGGCCGCTTTTTGAGGCCTGTCTGAGGATGATCAGGGCCCCTTTTTGAGGCCTGTCTGAGGATGATCAGGGCCGCTTTTTGAGGCCTGTCTGAGGATGATCAGGGCCCCTTTTTGAGGCCTGTCTGAGGATGATCAGGGCCGCCTTTTTGAGGCCTGTCTGAGGATGATCAGGGCCCCTTTTTGAGGCCTGTCTGAGGATGATCAGGGCCCCTTTTTGAGGCCTGTCTGAGGATGATCAGGGCCGCTTTTTGAGGCCTGTCTGAGGATGATCAGGGCCCCTTTTTGAGGCCTGTCTGAGGATGATCAGGGCCCCTTTTTGAGGCCTGTCTGAGGATGATCAGGGCCCCTTTTTGAGGCCTGTCTGAGGATGATCAGGGCCCCTTTTTGAGGCCTGTCTGAGGATGATCAGGGCCCCTTTTTGAGGCCTGTCTGAGGATGATCAGGGCCCCTTTTTGAGGCCTGTCTGAGGATGATCAGGGCCCCTTTTTGAGGCCTGTCTGAGGATGATCAGGGCCCCTTTTTGAGGCCTGTCTGAGGATGATCAGGGCCCCTTTTTGAGGCCTGTCTGAGGATGATCAGGGCCGCTTTTTGAGGCCTGTCTGAGGATGATCAGGGCCCCTTTTTGAGGCCTGTCTGAGGATGATCAGGGCCCCTTTTTGAGGCCTGTCTGAGGATGATCAGGGCCCCTTTTTGAGGCCTGTCTGAGGATGATCAGGGCCCCTTTTTGAGGCCTGTCTGAGGATGATCAGGGCCCCTTTTTGAGGCCTGTCTGAGGATGATCAGGGCCCCTTTTTGAGGCCTGTCTGAGGATGATCAGGGCCCCTTTTTGAGGCCTGTCTGAGGATGATCAGGGCCCTTTTTGAGGCCTGTCTGAGGATGATCAGGGCCCCTTTTTGAGGCCTGTCTGAGGATGATCAGGGCCCCTTTTTGAGGCCTGTCTGAGGATGATCAGGGCCGCTTTTTGAGGCCTGTCTGAGGATGATCAGGGCCCCTTTTTGAGGCCTGTCTGAGGATGATCAGGGCCCCTTTTTGAGGCCTGTCTGAGGATGATCAGGGCCCCTTTTTGAGGCCTGTCTGAGGATGATCAGGGCCCCTTTTTGAGGCCTGTCTGAGGATGATCAGGGCCCCTTTTTGAGGCCTGTCTGAGGATGATCAGGGCCCCTTTTTGAGGCCTGTCTGAGGATGATCAGGGCCCCTTTTTTGAGGCCTGTCTGAGGATGATCAGGGCCCTTTTTGAGGCCTGTCTGAGGATGATCAGGGCCCCTTTTTGAGGCCTGTCTGAGGATGATCAGGGCCCCTTTTTGAGGCCTGTCTGAGGATGATCAGGGCCCCTTTTTGAGGCCTGTCTGAGGATGATCAGGGCCCCTTTTTGAGGCCTGTCTGAGGATGATCAGGGCCGCTTTTTGAGGCCTGTCTGAGGATGATCAGGGCCCCTTTTTGAGGCCTGTCTGAGGATGATCAGGGCCCCTTTTTTGAGGCCTGTCTGAGGATGATCAGGGCCCCTTTTTGAGGCCTGTCTGAGGATGATCAGGGCCCCTTTTTGAGGCCTGTCTGAGGATGATCAGGGCCCCTTTTTGAGGCCTGTCTGAGGATGATCAGGGCCCCTTTTTGAGGCCTGTCTGAGGATGATCAGGGCCCCTTTTTGAGGCCTGTCTGAGGATGATCAGGGCCCCTTTTTGAGGCCTGTCTGAGGATGATCAGGGCCGCTTTTTGAGGCCTGTCTGAGGATGATCAGGGCCCCTTTTTGAGGCCTGTCTGAGGATGATCAGGGCCCCTTTTTGAGGCCTGTCTGAGGATGATCAGGGCCCCTTTTTGAGGCCTGTCTGAGGATGATCAGGGCCGCTTTTTGAGGCCTGTCTGAGGATGATCAGGGCCCCTTTTTGAGGCCTGTCTGAGGATGATCAGGGCCCCTTTTTGAGGCCTGTCTGAGGATGATCAGGGCCCGCTTTTTGAGGCCTGTCTGAGGATGATCAGGGCCCCTTTTTGAGGCCTGTCTGAGGATGATCAGGGCCCCTTTTTGAGGCCTGTCTGAGGATGATCAGGGCCCCTTTTTGAGGCCTGTCTGAGGATGATCAGGGCCGCTCTTTTGAAGGCCTGTCTGAGGATGATCAGGGCCCCTTTTTGAGGCCTGTCTGAGGATGATCAGGGCCCCTTTTTGAGGCCTGTCTGAGGATGATCAGGGCCCCTTTTTTGAGGCCTGTCTGAGGATGATCAGGGCCCCTTTTTGAGGCCTGTCTGAGGATGATCAGGGCCCCTTTTTGAGGCCTGTCTGAGGATGATCAGGGCCGCTTTTTGAGGCCTGTCTGAGGATGATCAGGGCCCCTTTTTGAGGCCTGTCTGAGGATGATCAGGGCCCCTTTTTGAGGCCTGTCTGAGGATGATCAGGGCCCCTTTTGAGGCCTGTCTGAGGATGATCAGGGCCCCTTTTTGAGGCCTGTCTGAGGATGATCAGGGCCCCTTTTTGAGGCCTGTCTGAGGATGATCAGGGCCGCTTTTTGAGGCCTGTCTGAGGATGATCAGGGCCCCTTTTTGAGGCCTGTCTGAGGATGATCAGGGCCGCTTTTTGAGGCCTGTCTGAGGATGATCAGGGCCCCTTTTTGAGGCCTGTCTGAGGATGATCAGGGCCCCTTTTTGAGGCCTGTCTGAGGATGATCAGGGCCGCTTTTTGAGGCCTGTCTGAGGATGATCAGGGCCCCTTTTTGAGGCCTGTCTGAGGATGATCAGGGCCCTTTTTGAGGCCTGTCTGAGGATGATCAGGGCCCCTTTTTGAGGCCTGTCTGAGGATGATCAGGGCCCCTTTTTGAGGCCTGTCTGAGGATGATCAGGGCCGCTTTTTGAGGCCTGTCTGAGGATGATCAGGGCCCCTTTTTGAGGCCTGTCTGAGGATGATCAGGGCCCCTTTTTGAGGCCTGTCTGAGGATGATCAGGGCCCCTTTTTGAGGCCTGTCTGAGGATGATCAGGGCCCTATCTTAAGGCCTGTCTGAGGATGATCAGGGCCCCTTTTTGAGGCCTGTCTGAGGATGATCAGGGCCCCTTTTTGAGGCCTGTCTGAGGATGATCAGGGCCGATCTTAAGGCCTGTCTGAGGATGATCAGGGCCCCTTTTTGAGGCCTGTCTGAGGATGATCAGGGCCCCTTTTTGAGGCCTGTCTGAGGATGATCAGGGCCCCTTTTTGAGGCCTGTCTGAGGATGATCAGGGCCCCTTTTTGAGGCCTGTCTGAGGATGATCAGGGCCCCTTTTTGAGGCCTGTCTGAGGATGATCAGGGCCCCTTTTTGAGGCCTGTCTGAGGATGATCAGGGCCCCTTTTTGAGGCCTGTCTGAGGATGATCAGGGCCCCTTTTTGAGGCCTGTCTGAGGATGATCAGGGCCCCTTTTTGAGGCCTGTCTGAGGATGATCAGGGCCGATCTTAAGGCCTGTCTGAGGATGATCAGGGCCCCTTTTTGAGGCCTGTCTGAGGATGATCAGGGCCCCTTTTTGAGGCCTGTCTGAGGATGATCAGGGCCCCTTTTTGAGGCCTGTCTGAGGATGATCAGGGCCCCTTTTTGAGGCCTGTCTGAGGATGATCAGGGCCCCTTTTTGAGGCCTGTCTGAGGATGATCAGGGCCCCTTTTTGAGGCCTGTCTGAGGATGATCAGGGCCGCTTTTTGAGGCCTGTCTGAGGATGATCAGGGCCCCTTTTTGAGGCCTGTCTGAGGACGATCAGGGCCGCTTTTTGAGGCCTGTCTGAGGATGATCAGGGCCCCTTTTTGAGGCCTGTCTGAGGATGATCAGGGCCCCTTTTTGAGGCCTGTCTGAGGATGATCAGGGCCCCTTTTTGAGGCCTGTCTGAGGATGATCAGGGCCGATCTTTAAGGCCTGTCTGAGGATGATCAGGGCCCCTTTTGAGGCCTGTCTGAGGATGATCAGGGCCCCTTTTTGAGGCCTGTCTGAGGATGATCAGGGCCGCTTTTTGAGGCCTGTCTGAGGATGATCAGGGCCCCTTTTTGAGGCCTGTCTGAGGATGATCAGGGCCCCTTTTTGAGGCCTGTCTGAGGATGATCAGGGCCGCTCTTTGAAGGCCTGTCTGAGGATGATCAGGGCCCCTTTTTGAGGCCTGTCTGAGGATGATCAGGGCCCCTTTTTGAGGCCTGTCTGAGGATGATCAGGGCCCCTTTTTGAGGCCTGTCTGAGGATGATCAGGGCCCCTTTTTGAGGCCTGTCTGAGGATGATCAGGGCCGCTTTTTAGGCCTGTCTGAGGATGACCAGGGCCCCTTTTTGAGGCCTGTCTGAGGATGATCAGGGCCCCTTTTTGAGGCCTGTCTGAGGATGATCAGGGCCCCTTTTTGAGGCCTGTCTGAGGATGATCAGGGCCCCTTTTTGAGGCCTGTCTGAGGACGATCAGGGCCGCTTTTTGAGGCCTGTCTGAGGATGATCAGGGCCCCTTTTTGAGGCCTGTCTGAGGATGATCAGGGCCCCTTTTTGAGGCCTGTCTGAGGACGATCAGGGCCGCTTTTTGAGGCCTGTCTGAGGATGATCAGGGCCCCTTTTTGAGGCCTGTCTGAGGATGATCAGGGCCCCTTTTTGAGGCCTGTCTGAGGATGATCAGGGCCCCTTTTTGAGGCCTGTCTGAGGATGATCAGGGCCGCTTTTTGAGGCCTGTCTGAGGATGATCAGGGCCCCTTTTTGAGGCCTGTCTGAGGACGATCAGGGCCGCTTTTTGAGGCCTGTCTGAGGATGACCAGGGCCCCTTTTTGAGGCCTGTCTGAGGATGATCAGGGCCCCTTTTTGAGGCCTGTCTGAGGATGATCAGGGCCCCTTTTTGAGGCCTGTCTGAGGATGATCAGGGCCCCTTTTTGAGGCCTGTCTGAGGATGATCAGGGCCGATCTTAAGGCCTGTCTGAGGATGATCAGGGCCCCTTTTTGAGGCCTGTCTGAGGATGATCAGGGCCGATCTTAAGGCCTGTCTGAGGATGATCAGGGCCCCTTTTTGAGGCCTGTCTGAGGATGATCCGGGCCCCTTTTTGGGGCCCGTCTGAGGATGATCAGGGCCGATCTTAAGGCCTGTCTGAGGATGATCAGGGCCCCTTTTTGAGGCCTGTCTGAGGATGATCAGGGCCCCTTTTTGAGGCCTGTCTGAGGATGATCAGGGCCCCTTTTTGAGGCCTGTCTGAGGATGATCAGGGCCCCTTTTTGAGGCCTGTCTGAGGATGATCAGGGCCCCTTTTTGAGGCCTGTCTGAGGATGATCAGGGCCCCTTTTTGAGGCCTGTCTGAGGATGATCAGGGCCCCTTTTTGAGGCCTGTCTGAGGATGATCAGGGCCCGCTTTTTGAGGCCTGTCTGAGGATGATCAGGGCCCCTTTTTGAGGCCTGTCTGAGGATGATCAGGGCCCCTTTTTGAGGCCTGTCTGAGGATGATCAGGGCCCCTTTTTGAGGCCTGTCTGAGGATGATCAGGGCCCCTTTTTGAGGCCTGTCTGAGGATGATCAGGGCCCCTTTTTGAGGCCTGTCTGAGGATGATCAGGGCCCCTTTTTGAGGCCTGTCTGAGGATGATCAGGGCCCCTTTTTGAGGCCTGTCTGAGGATGATCAGGGCCCCTTTTTGAGGCCTGTCTGAGGATGATCAGGGCCCCTTTTTGAGGCCTGTCTGAGGATGATCAGGGCCCCTTTTTGAGGCCTGTCTGAGGATGATCAGGGCCCCTTTTTGAGGCCTGTCTGAGGATGATCAGGGCCGCTTTTTGAGGCCTGTCTGAGGATGATCAGGGCCCCTTTTTGAGGCCTGTCTGAGGATGATCAGGGCCCCTTTTTGAGGCCTGTCTGAGGATGATCAGGGCCCCTTTTTGAGGCCTGTCTGAGGATGATCAGGGCCCCTTTTTGAGGCCTGTCTGAGGATGATCAGGGCCCCTTTTTGAGGCCTGTCTGAGGATGATCAGGGCCCCTTTTTGAGGCCTGTCTGAGGATGATCAGGGCCCCTTTTTGAGGCCTGTCTGAGGATGATCAGGGCCCCTTTTTGAGGCCTGTCTGAGGATGATCAGGGCCCGCTTTTTGAGGCCTGTCTGAGGATGATCAGGGCCCCTTTTTGAGGCCTGTCTGAGGATGATCAGGGCCCCTTTTTGAGGCCTGTCTGAGGATGATCAGGGCCCCTTTTTGAGGCCTGTCTGAGGATGATCAGGGCCCCTTTTTGAGGCCTGTCTGAGGATGATCAGGGCCCCTTTTTGAGGCCTGTCTGAGGATGATCAGGGCCGCTCTTTGAGGCCTGTCTGAGGATGATCAGGGCCCCTTTTTGAGGCCTGTCTGAGGATGATCAGGGCCCCTTTTTGAGGCCTGTCTGAGGATGATCAGGGCCCCTTTTTGAGGCCTGTCTGAGGATGATCAGGGCCCCTTTTTGAGGCCTGTCTGAGGATGATCAGGGCCCCTTTTTGAGGCCTGTCTGAGGATGATCAGGGCCCCTTTTTGAGGCCTGTCTGAGGATGATCAGGGCCCCTTTTTGAGGCCTGTCTGAGGATGATCAGGGCCCCTTTTTGAGGCCTGTCTGAGGATGATCAGGGCCCCTTTTTGAGGCCTGTCTGAGGATGATCAGGGCCCGCTTTTTGAGGCCTGTCTGAGGATGATCAGGGCCCCTTTTTGAGGCCTGTCTGAGGATGATCAGGGCCCCTTTTTGAGGCCTGTCTGAGGATGATCAGGGCCCCTTTTTGAGGCCTGTCTGAGGATGATCAGGGCCCCTTTTTGAGGCCTGTCTGAGGATGATCAGGGCCCCTTTTTGAGGCCTGTCTGAGGATGATCAGGGCCCCTTTTTGAGGCCTGTCTGAGGATGATCAGGGCCCCTTTTTGAGGCCTGTCTGAGGATGATCAGGGCCCCTTTTTGAGGCCTGTCTGAGGATGATCAGGGCCCCTTTTTGAGGCCTGTCTGAGGATGATCAGGGCCCCTTTTTGAGGCCTGTCTGAGGATGATCAGGGCCCCTTTTTG
The DNA here is from genome assembly GCA_950096795.1 of Macrostomum cliftonense. NCBI lineage: Eukaryota > Metazoa > Platyhelminthes > Macrostomidae > Macrostomum > Macrostomum cliftonense. The sequence goes on along the minus strand of CATNEM010000090.1, from coordinate 2,022,802 downwards.
AGGCCTGTCTGAGGATGATCAGGGCCCCTTTTTGAGGCCTGTCTGAGGATGATCAGGGCCCCTTTTTGAGGCCTGTCTGAGGATGATCAGGGCCCCTTTTTGAGGCCTGTCTGAGGATGATCAGGGCCCCTTTTTGAGGCCTGTCTGAGGATGATCAGGGCCCCTTTTTGAGGCCTGTCTGAGGATGATCAGGGCCCCTTTTTGAGGCCTGTCTGAGGATGATCAGGGCCCCTTTTTGAGGCCTGTCTGAGGATGATCAGGGCCCCTTTTTGAGGCCTGTCTGAGGATGATCAGGGCCCCTTTTTGAGGCCTGTCTGAGGATGATCAGGGCCCCTTTTTGAGGCCTGTCTGAGGATGATCAGGGCCCCTTTTTGAGGCCTGTCTGAGGATGATCAGGGCCCCTTTTTGAGGCCTGTCTGAGGATGATCAGGGCCCCTTTTTGAGGCCTGTCTGAGGATGATCAGGGCCCCTTTTTGAGGCCTGTCTGAGGATGATCAGGGCCCCTTTTTGAGGCCTGTCTGAGGATGATCAGGGCCCCTTTTTGAGGCCTGTCTGAGGATGATCAGGGCCCCTTTTTGAGGCCTGTCTGAGGATGATCAGGGCCCCTTTTTGAGGCCTGTCTGAGGACTGATCAGGGCCCCTTTTTGAGGCCTGTCTGAGGATGATCAGGGCCCCTTTTTGAGGCCTGTCTGAGGATGATCAGGGCCCCTTTTTGAGGCCTGTCTGAGGACTGATCAGGGCCGCTTTTTGAGGCCTGTCTGAGGATGATCAGGGCCGCTTTTTGAGGCCTGTCTGAGGATGATCAGGGCCCCTTTTTGAGGCCTGTCTGAGGATGATCAGGGCCCCTTTTTGAGGCCTGTCTGAGGATGATCAGGGCCCCTTTTTGAGGCCTGTCTGAGGATGATCAGGGCCCCTTTTTGAGGCCTGTCTGAGGATGATCAGGGCCGCTTTTTGAGGCCTGTCTGAAGGATGATCAGGGACCCTTTTTGAGGCCTGTCTGAGGATGATCAGGGCCCCTTTTTGAGGCCTGTCTGAGGATGATCAGGGCCCCATTTTTGAGGCCTGTCTGAGGATGATCAGGGCCCCTTTTTGAGGCCTGTCTGAGGATGATCAGGGCCCCTTTTTGAGGCCTGTCTGAGGATGATCAGGGCCCCTTTTTGAGGCCTGTCTGAGGATGATCAGGGCCCCTTTTTGAGGCCTGTCTGAGGATGATCAGGGCCACTTTTTGAGGCCTGTCTGAGGATGATCAGGGCCCCTTTTTGAGGCCTGTCTGACGACGATCAGGGCCGCTTTTTGAGGCCTGTCTGAGGATGATCAGGGCCCCATTTTGAGGCCTGTCTGAGGATGATCAGGGCCCCTTTTTGAGGCCTGTCTGAGGATGATCAGGGCCGCTTTTTGAGGCCTGTCTGAGGATGACCAGGGCCCCTTTTTGAGGCCTGTCTGAGGATGATCAGGGCCCCTTTTTGAGGCCTGTCTGAGGATGATCAGGGCCCCTTTTTGAGGCCTGTCTGAGGATGATCAGGGCCGATCTTAAGGCCTGTCTGAGGATGATCAGGGCCCCTTTTTGAGGCCTGTCTGAGGATGATCCGGGCCCCTTTTTGGGGCCTGTCTGAGGATGATCAGGGCCGATCTTAAGGCCTGTCTGAGGATGATCAGGGCCCCTTTTTGAGGCCTGTCTGAGGATGATCAGGGCCCCTTTTTGAGGCCTGTCTGAGGATGATCAGGGCCCCTTTTTGAGGCCTGTCTGAGGATGATCAGGGCCCCTTTTTGAGGCCTGTCTGAGGATGATCAGGGCCCCTTTTTGAGGCCTGTCTGAGGATGATCAGGGCCCCTTTTTGAGGCCTGTCTGAGGATGATCAGGGCCCCTTTTTGAGGCCTGTCTGAGGATGATCAGGGCCGATCTTAAGGCCTGTCTGAGGATGATCAGGGCCCCTTTTTGAGGCCTGTCTGAGGATGATCAGGGCCCCTTTTTGAGGCCTGTCTGAGGATGATCAGGGCCCCTTTTTGAGGCCTGTCTGAGGATGATCAGGGCCCCTTTTTGAGGCCTGTCTGAGGACGATCAGGGCCGCTTTTTGAGGCCTGTCTGAGGATGATCAGGGCCGCTTTTTGAGGCCTGTCTGAGGATGATCAGGGCCCCTTTTTGAGGCCTGTCTGAGGACGATCAGGGCCCCTTTTTGAGGCCTGTCTGAGGATGATCAGGGCCGCTTTTTGAGGCCTGTCTGAAGATGATCAGGGACCCTTTTTGAGGCCTGTCTGAGGATGATCAGGGCCCCTTTTTGAGGCCTGTCTGAGGATGATCAGGGCCCCTTTTTGAGGCCTGTCTGAGGATGATCAGGGCCCCTTTTTGAGGCCTGTCTGAGGATGATCAGGGCCCCTTTTTGAGGCCTGTCTGAGGATGATCAGGGCCCCTTTTTGAGGCCTGTCTGAGGATGATCAGGGCCGATCTTAAGGCCTGTCTGAGGATGATCAGGGCCCCTTTTTGAGGCCTGTCTGAGGATGATCAGGGCCCCTTTTTGAGGCCTGTCTGAGGATGATCAGGGCCCCTTTTTGAGGCCTGTCTGAGGATGATCAGGGCCCCTTTTTGAGGCCTGTCTGAGGATGATCAGGGCCGCTTTTTGAGGCCTGTCTGAGGATGACCAGGGCCCCTTTTTGAGGCCTGTCTGAGGATGATCAGGGCCCCTTTTTGAGGCCTGTCTGAGGATGATCAGGGCCCCTTTTTGAGGCCTGTCTGAGGATGATCAGGGCCCCTTTTTGAGGCCTGTCTGAGGATGATCAGGGCCCCTTTTTGAGGCTTGTCTGAGGATGATCAGGGCCCCTTTTTGAGGCCTGTCTGAGGATGATCAGGGCCCCTTTTTGAGGCCTGTCTGAGGATGATCAGGGCCCCTTTTTGAGGCCTGTCTGAGGATGATCAGGGCCCCTTTTTGAGGCCTGTCTGAGGATGATCAGGGCCCCTTTTTGAGGCCTGTCTGAGGATGATCAGGGCCCCTTTTTGAGGCCTGTCTGAGGATGATCAGGGCCCCTTTTTGAGGCCTGTCTGAGGATGATCAGGGCCCCTTTTTGAGGCCTGTCTGAGGATGATCAGGGCCCCTTTTTGAGGCCTGTCTGAGGATGATCAGGGCCCCTTTTTGAGGCCTGTCTGAGGACGATCAGGGCCACTTTTTGAGGCCTGTCTGAGGATGATCAGGGCCGCTTTTTGAGGCCTGTCTGAGGATGATCAGGGCCCCTTTTTGAGGCCTGTCTGAGGACGATCAGGGCCGCTTTTTGAGGCCTGTCTGAGGATGATCAGGGCCCCTTTTTGAGGCCTGTCTGAAGATGATCAGGGACCCTTTTTGAGGCCTGTCTGAGGATGATCAGGGCCCCTTTTTGAGGCCTGTCTGAGGATGATCAGGGCCCCTTTTTGAGGCCTGTCTGAGGATGATCAGGGCCCCTTTTTGAGGCCTGTCTGAGGATGATCAGGGCCGCTTTTTGAGGCCTGTCTGAAGATGATCAGGGACCCTTTTTGAGGCCTGTCTGAGGATGATCAGGGCCCCTTTTTGAGGCCTGTCTGAGGATGATCAGGGCCCCATTTTGAGGCCTGTCTGAGGATGATCAGGGCCCCTTTTTGAGGCCTGTCTGAGGATGATCAGGGCCCCTTTTTGAGGCCTGTCTGAGGATGATCAGGGCCCCTTTTTGAGGCCTGTCTGAGGATGATCAGGGACCCTTTTTGAGGCCTGTCTGAGGATGATCAGGGCCCCTTTTTGAGGCCTGTCTGAGGACGATCAGGGCCGCTTTTTGAGGCCTGTCTGAGGATGATCAGGGCCCCTTTTTGAGGCCTGTCTGAGGATGATCAGGGCCCCTTTTTGAGGCCTGTCTGAGGATGATCAGGGCCGCTTTTTGAGGCCTGTCTGAGGATGACCAGGGCCCCTTTTTGAGGCCTGTCTGAGGATGATCAGGGCCCCTTTTTGAGGCCTGTCTGAGGATGATCAGGGCCCCTTTTTGAGGCCTGTCTGAGGATGATCAGGGCCGATCTTAAGGCCTGTCTGAGGATGATCAGGGCCCCTTTTTGAGGCCTGTCTGAGGATGATCCGGGCCCCTTTTTGGGGCCTGTCTGAGGATGATCAGGGCCGATCTTAAGGCCTGTCTGAGGATGATCAGGGCCCCTTTTTGAGGCCTGTCTGAGGATGATCAGGGCCCCTTTTTGAGGCCTGTCTGAGGATGATCAGGGCCCCTTTTTGAGGCCTGTCTGAGGATGATCAGGGCCCCTTTTTGAGGCCTGTCTGAGGATGATCAGGGCCCCTTTTTGAGGCCTGTCTGAGGATGATCAGGGCCCCTTTTTGAGGCCTGTCTGAGGATGATCAGGGCCCCTTTTTGAGGCCTGTCTGAGGATGATCAGGGCCGCTTTTTGAGGCCTGTCTGAGGATGACCAGGGCCCCTTTTTGAGGCCTGTCTGAGGATGATCAGGGCCCCTTTTTGAGGCCTGTCTGAGGATGATCAGGGCCCCTTTTTGAGGCCTGTCTGAGGATGATCAGGGCCGATCTTAAGGCCTGTCTGAGGATGATCAGGGCCCCTTTTTGAGGCCTGTCTGAGGATGATCAGGGCCCCTTTTTGAGGCCTGTCTGAGGATGATCAGGGCCCCTTTTTGAGGCCTGTCTGAGGATGATCAGGGCCCCTTTTTGAGGCCTGTCTGAGGACGATCAGGGCCGCTTTTTGAGGCCTGTCTGAGGATGATCAGGGCCGCTTTTTGAGGCCTGTCTGAGGATGATCAGGGCCCCTTTTTGAGGCCTGTCTGAGGACGATCAGGGCCGCTTTTTGAGGCCTGTCTGAGGATGATCAGGGCCCCTTTTTGAGGCCTGTCTGAAGATGATCAGGGACCCTTTTTGAGGCCTGTCTGAGGATGATCAGGGCCCCTTTTTGAGGCCTGTCTGAGGATGATCAGGGCCCCTTTTTGAGGCCTGTCTGAGGATGATCAGGGCCCCTTTTTGAGGCCTGTCTGAGGATGATCAGGGCCCCTTTTTGAGGCCTGTCTGAGGATGATCAGGGCCCCTTTTTGAGGCCTGTCTGAGGATGATCAGGGCCCCTTTTTGAGGCCTGTCTGAGGATGATCAGGGCCCCTTTTTGAGGCCTGTCTGAGGATGATCAGGGCCCCTTTTTGAGGCCTGTCTGAGGATGATCAGGGCCCCTTTTTGAGGCCTGTCTGAGGATGATCAGGGCCGCTTTTTGAGGCCTGTCTGAGGATGACCAGGGCCCCTTTTTGAGGCCTGTCTGAGGATGATCAGGGCCCCTTTTTGAGGCCTGTCTGAGGATGATCAGGGCCCCTTTTTGAGGCCTGTCTGAGGATGATCAGGGCCGATCTTAAGGCCTGTCTGAGGATGATCAGGGCCCCTTTTTGAGGCCTGTCTGAGGATGATCAGGGCCCCTTTTTGAGGCCTGTCTGAGGATGATCAGGGCCCCTTTTTGAGGCCTGTCTGAGGATGATCAGGGCCCCTTTTTGAGGCCTGTCTGAGGACGATCAGGGCCGCTTTTTGAGGCCTGTCTGAGGATGATCAGGGCCGCTTTTTGAGGCCTGTCTGAGGATGATCAGGGCCCCTTTTTGAGGCCTGTCTGAGGATGATCAGGGCCGATCTTAAGGCCTGTCTGAGGATGATCAGGGCCCCTTTTTGAGGCCTGTCTGAGGATGATCAGGGCCCCTTTTTGAGGCCTGTCTGAGGATGATCAGGGCCCCTTTTTGAGGCCTGTCTGAGGATGATCAGGGCCCCTTTTTGAGGCCTGTCTGAGGATGATCAGGGCCGATCTTAAGGCCTGTCTGAGGATGATCAGGGCCCCTTTTTGAGGCCTGTCTGAGGATGATCAGGGCCCCTTTTTGAGGCCTGTCTGAGGATGATCAGGGCCCCTTTTTGAGGCCTGTCTGAGGATGATCAGGGCCCCTTTTTGAGGCCTGTCTGAGGATGATCAGGGCCCCTTTTTGAGGCCTGTCTGAGGATGATCAGGGCCCCTTTTTGAGGCCTGTCTGAGGATGATCAGGGCCCCTTTTTGAGGCCTGTCTGAGGATGATCAGGGCCGCTTTTTGAGGCCTGTCTGAGGATGATCAGGGCCCCTTTTTGAGGCCTGTCTGAGGATGATCAGGGCCCCTTTTTGAGGCCTGTCTGAGGATGATCAGGGCCGCTTTTTGAGGCCTGTCTGAAGATGATCAGGGACCCTTTTTGAGGCCTGTCTGAGGATGATCAGGGCCCCTTTTTGAGGCCTGTCTGAGGATGATCAGGGCCCCTTTTTGAGGCCTGTCTGAGGATGATCAGGGCCCCTTTTTGAGGCCTGTCTGAGGATGATCAGGGCCCCTTTTTGAGGCCTGTCTGAGGATGATCAGGGCCCCTTTTTGAGGCCTGTCTGAGGATGATCAGGGCCCCTTTTTGAGGCTTGTCTGAGGATGATCAGGGCCCCTTTTTGAGGCCTGTCTGAGGACGATCAGGGCCCCTTTTTGAGGCCTGTCTGAGGATGATCAGGGCCCCTTTTTGAGGCCTGTCTGAGGATGATCAGGGCCGATCTTAAGGCCTGTCTGAGGATGATCAGGGCCCCTTTTTGAGGCCTGTCTGAGGATGATCAGGGCCCCTTTTTGAGGCCTGTCTGAGGATGATCAGGGCCCCTTTTTGAGGCCTGTCTGAGGATGATCAGGGCCCCTTTTTGAGGCCTGTCTGAGGATGATCAGGGCCGATCTTAAGGCCTGTCTGAGGATGATCAGGGCCCCTTTTTGAGGCCTGTCTGAGGATGATCAGGGCCCCTTTTTGAGGCCTGTCTGAGGATGATCAGGGCCCCTTTTTGAGGCCTGTCTGAGGATGATCAGGGCCCCTTTTTGAGGCCTGTCTGAGGATGATCAGGGCCCCTTTTTGAGGCCTGTCTGAGGATGATCAGGGCCCCTTTTTGAGGCCTGTCTGAGGATGATCAGGGCCCCTTTTTGAGGCCTGTCTGAGGATGACCAGGGCTCCTTTTTGAGGCCTGTCTGAGGATGATCAGGGCCCCTTTTTGAGGCTTGTCTGAGGACGATCAGGGCCCCTTTTTGAGGCCTGTCTGAGGATGATCAGGGCCCCTTTTTGAGGCCTGTCTGAGGATGATCAGGGCCCCTTTTTGAGGCCTGTCTGAGGATGATCAGGGCCGATCTTAAGGCCTGTCTGAGAATGATCAGGGCCCCTTTTTGAGGCCTGTCTGAGGATGATCAGGGCCCCTTTTTGAGGCCTGTCTGAGGATGATCCGGGCCCCTTTTTGGGGCCTGTCTGAGGATGATCAGGGCCGATCTTAAGGCCTGTCTGAGGATGATCAGGGCCCCTTTTTGAGGCCTGTCTGAGGATGATCAGGGCCTTTTTTTGAGGCCTGTCTGAGGATGATCAGGGCCCCTTTTTGAGGCCTGTCTGAGGATGATCAGGGCCCCTTTTTGAGGCCTGTCTGAGGATGATCAGGGCCCCTTTTTGAGGCCTGTCTGAGGATGATCAGGGCCCCTTTTTGAGGCCTGTCTGAGGATGATCAGGGCCCCTTTTTGAGGCCTGTCTGAGGATGATCAGGGCCCCTTTTTGAGGCCTGTCTGAGGATGATCAGGGCCCCTTTTTGAGGCCTGTCTGAGGACGATCAGGGCCCCTTTTTGAGGCCTGTCTGAGGATGATCAGGGCCGCTTTTTGAGGCCTGTCTGAGGATGATCAGGGCCCCTTTTTGAGGCCTGTCTGAGGACGATCAGGGCCGCTTTTTGAGGCCTGTCTGAGGATGATCAGGGCCGCTTTTTGAGGCCTGTCTGAAGATGATCAGGGACCCTTTTTGAGGCCTGTCTGAGGATGATCAGGGCCCCTTTTTGAGGCCTGTCTGAGGATGATCAGGGCCCCTTTTTGAGGCCTGTCTGAGGATGATCAGGGCCCCTTTTTGAGGCCTGTCTGAGGATGATCAGGGCCCCTTTTTGAGGCCTGTCTGAGGATGATCAGGGCCCCTTTTTGAGGCCTGTCTGAGGATGATCAGGGCCCCTTTTTGAGGCCTGTCTGAGGATGATCAGGGCCGCTTTTTGAGGCCTGTCTGAGGATGATCAGGGCCCCTTTTTGAGGCCTGTCTGAGGACGATCAGGGCCGCTTTTTGAGGCCTGTCTGAGGATGATCAGGGCCCCTTTTTGAGGCCTGTCTGAGGATGATCAGGGCCCCTTTTTGAGGCCTGTCTGAGGATGATCAGGGCCCCTTTTTGAGGCCTGTCTGAGGATGATCAGGGCCGATCTTAAGGCCTGTCTGAGGATGATCAGGGCCCCTTTTTGAGGCCTGTCTGAGGATGATCAGGGCCCCTTTTTGAGGCCTGTCTGAGGATGATCAGGGCCCCTTTTTGAGGCCTGTCTGAGGACGATCAGGGCCACTTTTTGAGGCCTGTCTGAGGATGATCAGGGCCGCTTTTTGAGGCCTGTCTGAGGATGATCAGGGCCCCTTTTTGAGGCCTGTCTGAGGACGATCAGGGCCGCTTTTTGAGGCCTGTCTGAGGATGATCAGGGCCGCTTTTTGAGGCCTGTCTGAAGATGATCAGGGCCCCTTTTTGAGGCCTGTCTGAGGATGATCAGGGCCCCTTTTTGAGGCCTGTCTGAGGATGATCAGGGCCCCTTTTTGAGGCCTGTCTGAGGATGATCAGGGCCCCTTTTTGAGGCCTGTCTGAGGATGATCAGGGCCGCTTTTTGAGGCCTGTCTGAAGATGATCAGGGACCCTTTTTGAGGCCTGTCTGAGGATGATCAGGGCCCCTTTTTGAGGCCTGTCTGAGGATGATCAGGGCCCCTTTTTGAGGCCTGTCTGAGGATGATCAGGGCCCCTTTTTGAGGCCTGTCTGAGGATGATCAGGGCCCCTTTTTGAGGCCTGTCTGAGGATGATCAGGGCCCCTTTTTGAGGCCTGTCTGAGGATGATCAGGGCCCCTTTTTGAGGCCTGTCTGAGGATGATCAGGGCCGCTTTTTGAGGCCTGTCTGAGGATGATCAGGGCCCCTTTTTGAGGCCTGTCTGAGGACGATCAGGGCCGCTTTTTGAGGCCTGTCTGAGGATGATCAGGGCCCCTTTTTGAGGCCTGTCTGAGGATGATCAGGGCCCCTTTTTGAGGCCTGTCTGAGGATGATCAGGGCCCCTTTTTGAGGCCTGTCTGAGGATGATCAGGGCCGATCTTAAGGCCTGTCTGAGGATGATCAGGGCCCCTTTTTGAGGCCTGTCTGAGGATGATCAGGGCCCCTTTTTGAGGCCTGTCTGAGGATGATCAGGGCCGCTTTTTGAGGCCTGTCTGAGGATGATCAGGGCCCCTTTTTGAGGCCTGTCTGAGGATGATCAGGGCCGATCTTAAGGCCTGTCTGAGGATGATCAGGGCCCCTTTTTGAGGCCTGTCTGAGGATGATCAGGGCCCCTTTTTGAGGCCTGTCTGAGGATGATCAGGGCCCCTTTTTGAGGCCTGTCTGAGGATGATCAGGGCCCCTTTTTGAGGCCTGTCTGAGGATGATCAGGGCCCCTTTTTGAGGCCTGTCTGAGGATGATCAGGGCCCCTTTTTGAGGCCTGTCTGAGGACGATCAGGGCCCCTTTTTGAGGCCTGTCTGAGGATGATCAGGGCCGCTTTTTGAGGCCTGTCTGAAGATGATCAGGGACCCTTTTTGAGGCCTGTCTGAGGATGATCAGGGCCCCTTTTTGAGGCCTGTCTGAGGATGATCAGGGCCCCTTTTTAAGGCCTGTCTGAGGATGATCAGGGCCCCTTTTTGAGGCCTGTCTGAGGATGATCAGGGCCCCTTTTTGAGGCCTGTCTGAGGATGATCAGGGCCCCTTTTTGAGGCCTGTCTGAGGATGATCAGGGCCCCTTTTTGAGGCCTGTCTGAGGATGATCAGGGCCCCTTTTTGAGGCCTGTCTGAGGATGATCAGGGCCGATCTTAAGGCCTGTCTGAGGATGATCAGGGCCCCTTTTTGAGGCCTGTCTGAGGATGATCAGGGCCCCTTTTTGAGGCCTGTCTGAGGATGATCAGGGCCCCTTTTTGGGGCCTGTCTGAGGATGATCAGGGCCGATCTTAAGGCCTGTCTGAGGATGATCAGGGCCCCTTTTTGAGGCCTGTCTGAGGATGATCAGGGCCCCTTTTTGAGGCCTGTCTGAGGATGATCAGGGCCGATCTTAAGGCCTGTCTGAGGATGATCAGGGCCCCTTTTTGAGGCCTGTCTGAGGATGATCAGGGCCCCTTTTTGAGGCCTGTCTGAGGATGATCAGGGCCCCTTTTTGGGGCCTGTCTGAGGATGATCAGGGCCGATCTTAAGGCCTGTCTGAGGATGATCAGGGCCCCTTTTTGAGGCCTGTCTGAGGATGATCAGGGCCCCTTTTTGAGGCCTGTCTGAGGATGATCAGGGCCCCTTTTTGAGGCCTGTCTGAGGATGATCAGGGCCCCTTTTTGAGGCCTGTCTGAGGATGATCAGGGCCCCTTTTTGAGGCCTGTCTGAGGATGATCAGGGCCCCTTTTTGAGGCTTGTCTGAGGACGATCAGGGCCCCTTTTTGAGGCCTGTCTGAGGATGATCAGGGCCCCTTTTTGAGGCCTGTCTGAGGATGATCAGGGCCCCTTTTTGAGGCCTGTCTGAGGATGATCAGGGCCGATCTTAAGGCCTGTCTGAGGATGATCAGGGCCCCTTTTTGAGGCCTGTCTGAGGATGATCAGGGCCCCTTTTTGAGGCCTGTCTGAGGATGATCCGGGCCCCTTTTTGGGGCCTGTCTGAGGATGATCAGGGCCGATCTTAAGGCCTGTCTGAGGATGATCAGGGCCCCTTTTTGAGGCCTGTCTGAGGATGATCAGGGCCCCTTTTTGAGGCCTGTCTGAGGATGATCAGGGCCCCTTTTTGAGGCCTGTCTGAGGATGATCAGGGCCCCTTTTTGAGGCCTGTCTGAGGATGATCAGGGCCCCTTTTTGAGGCCTGTCTGAGGATGATCAGGGCCCCTTTTTGAGGCCTGTCTGAGGATGATCAGGGCCCCTTTTTGAGGCCTGTCTGAGGATGATCAGGGCCCCTTTTTGAGGCCTGTCTGAGGATGATCAGGGCCCCTTTTTGAGGCCTGTCTGAGGACGATCAGGGCCGCTTTTTGAGGCCTGTCTGAGGATGATCAGGGCCGCTTTTTGAGGCCTGTCTGAGGATGATCAGGGCCCCTTTTTGAGGCCTGTCTGAGGACGATCAGGGCCGCTTTTTGAGGCCTGTCTGAGGATGATCAGGGCCGCTTTTTGAGGCCTGTCTGAAGATGATCAGGGACCCTTTTTGAGGCCTGTCTGAGGATGATCAGGGCCCCTTTTTGAGGCCTGTCTGAGGATGATCAGGGCCCCTTTTTGAGGCCTGTCTGAGGATGATCAGGGCCCCTTTTTGAGGCCTGTCTGAGGATGATCAGGGCCCCTTTTTGAGGCCTGTCTGAGGATGATCAGGGCCCCTTTTTGAGGCCTGTCTGAGGATGATCAGGGCCCCTTTTTGAGGCTTGTCTGAGGATGATCAGGGCCCCTTTTTGAGGCCTGTCTGAGGATGATCAGGGCCCCTTTTTGAGGCCTGTCTGAGGATGATCAGGGCCCCTTTTTGAGGCCTGTCTGAGGATGATCAGGGCCGATCTTAAGGCCTGTCTGAGGATGATCAGGGCCCCTTTTTGAGGCCTGTCTGAGGATGATCAGGGCCCCTTTTTGAGGCCTGTCTGAGGATGATCAGGGCCGATCTTAAGGCCTGTCTGAGGATGATCAGGGCCCCTTTTTGAGGCCTGTCTGAGGACGATCAGGGCCCCTTTTTGAGGCCTGTCTGAGGATGATCAGGGCCGCTTTTTGAGGCCTGTCTGAGGATGATCAGGGCCCCTTTTTGAGGCCTGTCTGAGGATGATCAGGGCCCCTTTTTGAGGCCTGTCTGAGGATGATCAGGGCCCCTTTTTGAGGCCTGTCTGAGGATGATCAGGGCCCCTTTTTGAGGCCTGTCTGAGGATGATCAGGGCCCCTTTTTGAGGCCTGTCTGAGGATGATCAGGGCCCCTTTTTGAGGCCTGTCTGAGGATGATCAGGGCCCCTTTTTGAGGCCTGTCTGAGGACGATCAGGGCCCCTTTTTGAGGCCTGTCTGAGGATGATCAGGGCCGCTTTTTGAGGCCTGTCTGAAGATGATCAGGGCCCCTTTTTGAGGCCTGTCTGAGGACGATCAGGGCCGCTTTTTGAGGCCTGTCTGAGGATGATCAGGGCCGCTTTTTGAGGCCTGTCTGAAGATGATCAGGGACCTAGCTTTACGCTTCTCTTTGAAAGGCCTTTTTGGATTAGGAGAGGATTTTTAGTCTAAAAAGATTTGGCTTGCCAAACATTTTAATATTTTCCGCATCTTACAGATCTAAAGCTGTTGAAATCAAATAAAAAGAAAACAGCGGCAGAACAAGTGATCTCCAATTTTCCAAGAACAGCGGCAGCCATTTTTCATTATAATCGAAAAACAGCTACCTTCCCTGCATCGAATGCTTAAGCGTAGTTAAGTTCTCAGTCTAACATTTCCAACTGTTAGATTTTATTTTGCATCAGAAAAAAACTATTAAATGTGTTTAGCGAACGCGTATCTCAGTATCCGGGGGCGGCCTACACCGCTTGCACTTTATCGAGTCGGCAAACTTCAAACGAGGGGTTCAAGACCGAGACGAAGGCGCCGGATAAGCTTCGCCAGCAGCGGAGACGCCGTAGATAAACTGGTCCAACCGGTTCAGTGCCCGGTTAACGTCCTCCAGTTTGAGGATGTTTCTAATGAACAATTCGCCGAATTTCCTGGCCACCTTAGTGTCGGCCACGTGGATCATATCGCCGTCAACGTAAAAGTCCAATTCGGACGAGCTGGCCGCTGGAACGTCAGCGGAGGTGGCGGCCGCGGCGGCGGCAGCAGCGGCAGCTTCCGCCTGGACAATATTCTGCATCTTGTGCTTGTAGCACATGAGTTCGCGGTGCAGCACTTCCGGCTCAGTTTTCATCATGTCGGCCAGCTTTTCAATGCTCAGAGTGGTGTAGAGTTTCAGATAGGACCGGATATCCGGTATGCGGGCCTGCTGTTTGATCTCTTCAACGAATTCCTCTTTGATCTGACGCAGGGGATTCATCTGGTAGTTCTCGGGCAGGTCGAAATTTGGCGGCACGGGTGACAGGAACTTCGGACAGGCGTACTGGAAAGTGTTGGCAATCTCGTCCAGATCCATTCGCGACAGTTTCAACGTTTTCTCGTTGTACTTTTCCTTGATCTGGGCGTGGACAGCTTCGTCAACGCGCATGGGATGAAGGCTGAGGCAGAGGCACAGCAGGTGGCACATCTGGTCCGTCTGCTTAGCCACGTAGTCGGCGACGTCGGGCCGGCCCGCCAGGGAAGATTTCACCCGGTTGTGATAGGCCAGGGCGTCGTTCAGGGTGCGGATGGCGTCCTCGTAGCGGCGCATCATCATGAAGGAGAAGCCGACGTAGTAGGAGGTGGTGATGTTGCAGGTGGGCACGTTGCAGTACAGGTCCAGCCGGCTGACGTCTATGTTCTCTAGGACCTGGCCGGGTTGAGGGGATCAAAGGGGGGCGATTCTTCATTAGGGGATTAAGGGGGCGATCCTTAATTGCGGGATAAAAGGGCGATTATTAAGTAAGAGATCAAAGGGGAGATTCTTAATTGAAGGATCAAAGGGGAGATTCTTAATTGCAGGATTAAAGGGGCGATTCTTAATTAGGGGATCAAATGGGGCGATTCTTAATTGGTGGATCAAAGGGGCGATTCTTAATTGGGGGATCAAAGGGGCGATTCTTCATTGCGGGATCAAAGGGGCGATTCTTCATTGCGGGATCAAAGGGGCGATTCTTTATTAGGAGATCAAATGGGGCGATTCTTTATTGGGGGATCAAAGGGGGGGGCGATTCTTCATTGGGGGATCAAACGTGGTGATTTTTAATAGGGGATAATAGGGGCGATTCTTCATTGGGAAATCAATTGGGGCGATTCTTTATGGAGGATCAAAGGGGCGATTCTTTATTAGCAGATCAAATGGGGCGATTATTTATTGGGGGATCAAAGGGGGGCGATTCTTCATTAGGGGATCAAAGGGGCGATTTTTCATTAGGAGATCAAAGGGGCGATTCTTCATTGCGGGATCAAAGGGGCGATTCTTCATTGCGGGATCAAAGGGGCGATTTTTCATTAGGAGATCAAAGGGGCGATTCTTCATTGCGGGATCAAAGGGGCGATTCTTCATTGCGGGATCAAAGGGGCGATTCTTTATTGCGGGATCAAAGGGGCGATTCTTCATTGCGGGGTCAAAGGGGCATTTCTTAATTGGGGGATCAAAAGGGCGATTTTTAATTGGGGGATCAAAGGGGCGATTCTTAATTGGGGGATCAAAAGGGCGATTCTTAATTGGGGGATCAAAGGGGCGATTCTTAATTGGGGGATCAAAGGGGCGATTCTTTATTAGGAGATCAAATGGAGCGATTCTTTATTGGGGGATCAAAGGGGGGCGATTTTTCATTGGGGGATCAAACGTGGTGATTATTAATAGGGGATAATAGGGGCGATTCTTCATTGGGGAATCAATTGGGGCGATTTTTTATGGAGGATCAAAGGGGCGATTCTTTATTAGCAGATCAAATGGGGCGATTCTTTATTGGGGGATCAAAGGGGGGCGATTCTTCATTAGGGGATCAAAGGGGCGATTTTTTATTAGGAGATCAAAGGGGCGATTCTTAATTGAAGGATAAAAGGGGCGATTCTTAATTGGGGGATCAAAGGGGCGATTCTTCATTGCAGGATCAAAGGGGAGATTCTTACTTAGGGGATCAAAGGAGCGATTCTTCATTGCGGGATCAAAGGGGCGAATCTTCATTGGGGGATCAAAGGGGGGCGATTCTTCATTAGGGGATCAAAGGGGGAGATTCTTTATTGGGGGATCAAAGGGGAGATTCTTAATTGGTGGATCAAATGAGGCGACTCTTGTTCACCAGGAATAATCCGCATTTCTCAATCGGGAATGCAAACGAAAATGATAGTTGATGATTATTTTAAATCAAGCTGAGATTCTCAATATTTTTATCCCAAATAGGGATCTAGCCACGCATAGAGACCAAAAAATAACACAGAATAGCCGGAAAGCCACGAACCTTGAGCGCCTGAAAGAAGTCGCCCAGGATGCAGTGCAGCCTGCACAGACCGATCAGGCTGAAGAAGCCAAGCATTTTGTACAGCTGACGTTCGCCAAATTCGCCAGCCACAGCGGAGATGTCGCCGCCGGAGGCCAGCTCGCGCAGCTGTTCGTTGATGCAGGACTTCTCAACTAGCGAATGCAGCACGTTCAGCACTGAGTGAATGTTCCAGGTGGTGACGCTCTCCCTCAGCGTGCTAATCTCTTCGTCTTTCTTGTTCTTCAGCTTGGCCCGGTACTGCGTAAAATTCTGGAACTGATAGATGAACTCGTCAATAATGTCCCACAACAGCTGGTAGGGCAGGTCGTGAGCCACCGGCGTCTCAGTGCCCAGTACAAAATTAAAGAAGTCGCAATAGTTATAGTAGGAGGCCTCGCGATCCTCGAAGCTCGGGCCGCCGGCGATGTGCGCGTAGATGTGCTTGTAGTACATCTCCGTGTATAGAATGACGAACAGCGGGTCCGGCTCCTTGCCGCCCAGATTGCGGCTAACAATTTCAACCACAACCTGGGTGGACGGCCAGTTGTACTTGGCAAAGAAACGCTCGGTTAGCTTGGGAAACTGGGCCTCGTAGCATTGCATGGTGTCCGGCACGTTGTAGGTGCGAATGGCGGCCTCGAAATTGCACAGGAAAGTCTTCACCGGCTCCGGCAGGATGGTGTAGCTGCCGTTGGCGCTCAGCACCGCGTTGCCATAGTCGGCCGGCTCGCCGCCAACTTTTTCATCCCATGACGTCATCTTGGTTGCTATAGGCGATAGGAAGTTTCACGCTGGTTGCCAAGTGGCAGCTGTAAAGTAAATTTGACGTAAAGTGCCGTGATTCGGTTTTCTTAACTGAGGTGTTGCGAGGATGCTGGCCCTATAAACCGAGGATCTGGGAGGCTGGCGGTCCCAACCAACAGCCTGAGGATCTGGGAGGCTGGTGGCCCCAACCAACCAACAGGCTGAGGATCTGGGAGGCTGGTGGCCCCAACCAACCAACAGGCTGAGGATCTGGGAGGCTGGTGGCCTCAACCAACCAACAGGCTGAGGATCTGGGAGGCTGGTGGCCCCAACCAACCAACAGCCTGAGGATCTGGGAGGCTGGTGGCCTCAACCAACCAACAGGCTGAGGATCTGGGAGGCTGGTGGCCCCAACCAACCAACAGGCTGAGGATCTGGGAGGCTGGTGGCCCCAACCAACCAACAGGCTGAGGATCTGGGAGGCTGGTGGCCTCAACCAACCAACAGGCTGAGGATCTGGGAGGCTGGTGGCCCCAACCAACCAACAGCCTAAGGATCTGGGAGGCTGGTGGCCCCAACCAACCAACAGGCTGAGGATCTGGGAGGCGGGCGGCCCCAACCAACAGCCTGAGAATCGGCTAGGATGGCGACCAAGCAACCCGAGGACTGTGCTGAATGCGAACACTTAAGTATCCCAAATCGAAATGAAAGAAGTCAACAAACGAACACAATTTCCTAATAAAATCCCAAATTTTTTTTCCGGCCAATTCAATTTAACCAATTTGTTTGTCATTGTCAATCGCGCAGCTAACGCACAAACACAACCTGGGAAAATCTCAAACAATAATTATCAGTTGATTTCGCGTAAAGGCAAGGCGCAGTAAGTAGTAAGCTGGAACATTGCGTTATTTTATATCTGACGAGTGAACGAAAAAACCTTAAAATCGGCTAGGAAAAAAATCAATTTTTTGATTACTAAATACCATTCTTCCATGGGTGATAAATCCTGCATTAATTAATGTTTGATTGAATTTTATCCATGCAGTAATCAATAATAAATATATAACAGCCGCACTAAAATGACGCTTACTAAACAGATTACGCGCCCAAACTACTAAGGAAATATTAGCAAGCTCGCATTAATAAAGTAATAACTAAAAGGTTATATATAATATTATTTTCAACAAAAACCGCTAGCTAGTGGATTTAATATCGAAGCAGCCACCGGTTAACGCGCGAACAAAACAGTTCTTTATCAAGGCCCAAATTCTAGTTTTTAAGCGTCTTAAGTAGGAGGGAGCAAAGAAACAAATGAATTTAGGCGCGTGTCCGCAAGGAAAAAACGAGCGCATTTTTATTTTTACGTCTGTCGAACATTTTTATAGCTCCTTATTTTAAGAGACTATTTCTAACAGGGGTGAAACCCTCATGTCTTACCCAAGCTCAAAGAAAGCGTGGACAGCACACTAAGTAGAAAATAAAAAAACAGGAAAAGGCAAAGCAAAAGTGCGCGGCAAACAAAAACAACACAGCAACAAGAGGCCGGGTGCTGGCTGGGAATTCAAGTTTGCGGGCCGATATTTAACTAGTTGTACTAAACTAAACTAATTTAAGAATCCTAACAGAATCCCGGCACCGACTTTGCCCGTTTTGAATCCCAAACCGGTGGGGGAGGCAGAAGGCTTTTAGGGAAAAGAAAAAAATTCATCCTCAATCTTAAAAAAACAGTGTTGGTCATCAAAGTCTGTCAAAAAGTGGACAACCCCCTCCGTAAGTCTCGAAGTTCACAACGCAAATAATTTGGGCATTAAAAAGCTTCCTCGGCGTCGCGAGTGCGAGTACGCGCGAACTCGGCAAACCGGCTGATCACGTGATCAAGCTTGTGCTCGCCGTGCACTTTGTTGTCTCTGGTGCGCACGTTGACGGTATCGTTTTTCTGCTCCTCCACTCCCACAACCAGGATGAAGTTGTAGTGGGCCAGCTGAGCGTTTCTGATCTTCTTGTTTAGCGATTTGCCTGCAAAATTAGGGATTTTTTGTTGGGATAAATTTTGTAGAAATCATTGATAGGGGGATTAGAAACAAGTTCAAAAACTTTTGAGTTTATAAAGCTAGTCCGGTTACAGAAAAATCCCACCGAAACAATGCATAAAAACTACAGATAATCCCAGTAAATTAATGTATATAGACTGCAGAAAACTCCCACTGTATCAATGTACAAAGACTACATGAAAATCCCATTGAATCGATGCATAAAGACTGCAGAAAAATCCCACTGTATCAATGTACAAAGACTACAGAAAATCCCCTCAAATCAATGCATAAAGACTGCAGGAAATCCTACTGAATCAATGTATAAAGACAGCAAGAAATCCACACTGAATCAATGTAAAAACGAGTGAATAGAATATTGAAAAATAAAAAACGATCCCAAAGAAATCCATCTCAAGATACACACAAAGGCACTCACCGGGATCCAGATCCATATCGGCCATAAAGCCAGCCTGTTTAATCCTATCTCGCACATTCGTAGCGTATTGGTCGCAGGAGGACACAACGGGAATGACGAAGGCTTGCAGCGGCGACAGCCAGAACGGCCATTTGCCAGCGTAGTTCTCCGTGAGGATGGCCATCATGCGCTCCACGGAGCCCAGCACGGCCCGGTGAATGATCACGGGACGGGGGCGCGCCTGCAGGCGGTGCGGCAGGCATAGATATTGCTTGTAGCTATTCTCAGCAAATATCTAATCTTCCTGCTGTCTTTTCCCCACACCTATCTAATCTTCCTGCTGTCGCTTCCCCACAGATCTCTTTTCTCCCTGCTGTCTCTTCCCCACACCTATCTAATCTCCCTGCCGTCTCTTCCCCACACCGATCTCATCTCCCTGAAAGAATTGGAAGAAGGTGAAAACTCGCCACCGGAAGCAGAGAGCGAGCCCGGAGATGAACGGCGTCTGATTGAGTCAAAGGCACTGAAAACGAAAGCGAAAAGCGCGTTCACAAAAGCCCGGAACCGCCTGCTGACTCTGCTGGCTAAACGAGAAACGAGCTCCGAGGACGTCGAGTAGCACGCAACGACGTTAGAGAAGTTGTTTGAGATCGTATCTGGGAGATTAGAAGACATTCTAGAGCTCGCCCACGAGGACCTGGTTCTGCGCCGCAATACGGTCAAGGAGATGGAGACAACCGAGAAGGACTTCAGTGACGCGGTGAGTCTGGTGTCAGATTTTTTGAGAGATCGACGACGAGGAGAAATAAGCACGATGCCCAAGGTTGATGAGCAGAAGCTGGAAGAAGAGCTACTAAAAAAACAGCTGGAGGATGCGGAGAAAAGGCGGTTGGAGGAGGAAAGATTGAAGAGAGAACAGGTTGAGTTGGAGCAAGAATTCAGGAGGCGTCAAGAGCAGTTGGCAAAAGAACTTCGACAAGTTCGGGACAATGCAAGGCAAACAGAGGAAGAGAGATTGGATGGTCAATGGCGTGCCAGATCGGAAGGGCTGACTACGACAGGAGCAGATGGTTTTATGCAAAGAGATAATGATCAACGCTACGAAGGCCCAGGAAGGAGAATTTCGGCAGATCTAGAAGCGAACCAGTCAATGACGCAGAATCCACAAGTAGTCCACCGACTGCATTCTCCCCAACCTGGTGTGCAATCAAGTAGCCAGTCTCAATTTAGTACGCAGCAGGTTGGACAGGACATGTGGCGGCAACTTAAGCGCGTGGCCATCCCAATGTTTGCCGGAGACAAGCGTCAATACGACAGCTGGAAAGCGGCCTTTTATACATGTGTTGATGCGGCTCCGTCAAGTGACGTCTACAAACTGCTTCAGCTGCGACAGTCGCTGCAGGGCGAGGCTTTGAAACTCATTGCGAACCTAGGCCATTCAAGCTTTTCCTATAGAGCGGCCCTGGAAAGACTAGAGCGAGAGTATGGTGGTGAAAGGCGTCGCTTGGTGCTTGCTTTGGAAGAGCTCGATAACTTTCGTCCGATAGTAGCAGAGAGTGCGCAGCAATTGAAAAAGTTTGCAGATTTATTAGATATAACGGTAAGTAACTTAATGGAGGCAGGCCGGGAATCCGAACTCAATAGCAATGGTCTGTTGCACCTTCGGGTACAAAAGAAGCTACCGACAGACACCCTGGCAAGGTACCACCGATGGATTGGAGAAAGCCAACATGAGGACACCCTTCGCAACCTGCATCAGTGGCTGGTACGAGAAGCTGAATATCAGACGGTAGCAATGGAAGCGGTTCGCGGAGTTGCCACAGCGTCAGGATCTAGTTACAGTGGACGGGACACCACCAAGAAGATCCCGAGTTTTAACCGTTTTGAGTCGTCAAGGACTCACTTTGGAGCGGTGTCGAGCAAAATATTAAATTCAAACGCGGTGAAGAGCTGTTGTGTCTGTGGTGAAAGTCATGGACCATGGGGATGCCCAAAATTTGCAAAGATGGATACGAACATGCGCTGGCAAGTGGCAAAGGATAAGAGGCTGTGTTTCAACTGTCTAGGGAGCGGCCATTCCGGTTTTAGCTGTCGACGTGCAAAGATATGCGGTGTTGACGGTTGCCAGAGTAGGCACCACAGGTTGCTTCATCAGAATCAGAACAAGAAGGCAGAGCAGACGCTGAGTGACCATAGTGCAACGCCACAGCGGCCGGAAGTGAGGACAGTAACTACGGAAAAGGTAAAAAAGAAGGAATGTACAATGATGGCTGAAAGTGCACCTATGACAGCTTTGCGAACTGTACCAGTTGTGGTGACTGCCGGCGGCAAGGAGCTAAGAGTAAATGCTTTGTTGGATGATGCCAGTACCCGGACGTATATAAACGCGGATGTGGCTCCAGAGCTGGGATTGCATGGAAAATTACAAAAAATGAGTGTCAAGGTTCTCAATGGTATGATAGAGACTTTTGATACAGCACCAGTAGAGGTTACAATTCGGAGTTTGGACTCAGATTTTGAAACAAAGATCGTTGCTTTTACTGCAGAGAAGGTGACAGGAGGAATGAAGGCGGTTGATTGGCATCGAATTGCGGGTCACTGGGCGCATCTAAGAGGCATTCCGTTTAAAAGCCTGGGAGACAGCGAGACCATTGATTTGCTCATCGGAGTTGACAACGCTGAACTGCATCTTGCCTGTAAGGAGATCTGCGGACAGCCAGGCGAGCCGATTGCCCGATTGACTCCCATCGGTTGGACTTGTGTTGGCCAGCTAGGAATGCCTGGTTTGGTTGAAGAAGAAGACGAAGAAGCATTCATCTGCCACAGCTGTCAGGACCAGGTCCACGAGAGTTTGCGAAGGTTTTGGGAACTAGACGAGGTCCCACAGGTCGGTCTGCGAGACGGTGCGGGAGGAACGATGACGACCGATGAAGAGCGTGCGATTTCAATGGTGAAAGCCACAATGAAAATGGTGGATGGCCGGTATCAAGTGAAAACGCCATGGAGAGGCGGAGTCCAACTGCCAAACAACCGTGAGATGGCAGAACATCGACTGGTTAGTACAGAAAAACGACTGCAACGATCTAGTGAGCTGGCGGCGGCATATCAAGGTGTGCTGGAAAGTCACCTGGCCAAGGGTTACGTTCAGAAGGTGAATGGTGAGAAGGAGCAGCAAAGAACGGGTTGGTACCTGCCCCATTTTGCTGTGGTAAGAATGGACAAGGAAACGACCAAGACGCGAATTGTGTTCGACGCGTCAGCCAGATGTCAGGGAGTATGCCTGAACGATGCGTTACTTCCTGGCCCTAAGTTACAGAACGACTTGTTTAAAGTGCTGCTAAGATTTCGCAGAGGTCCGATTGCCATTGTATGTGATATCGAAGAGATGTATCTCCGCATTAGACTAGCACCAGAGGATCGTAGATTCTTTCGGTTCCTATGGCGGAACTTAGACAACAAACGAGTGCCGGAGGTATATGAGTTCCAAAGTGTAGTTTTCGGAGTGAATTGTTCACCGTTCTTGGCGCAGTTCGTTACTCAGGAGCATGCCAGAAGCAAGCAGACTGACAGTCCAAGAGCGGCGGAGACGATTCTGCAGTCGACTTACATGGATGATAGTTTGGACTCGACAAACAACGGGACACAAGCAATTATGTTGTACCAGGACTTAACCAGGATGTGGGCAGCTGCAGGGATGCGTGCGAGGAAGTGGTTGTCGAACGCACCAGAAGTGCTGGAGGCAATTCCACTAGAGGAACGAGGAGTGCATGCGCAGTATGTGCTTAACGGCGAGAGTGCGACTGCTTCTGCGTTAGGTGTGACCTGGATGGCGAAAGAAGATATGCTGAAGATCACTGGATGCGGCAAGGAAGCGGTTGGTTCAATCAGTACTAAACGTCAACTACTAAAAAGAGTAGCAGCGTTGTTTCACCCGTGTGGTTTATTCAGCCCGTTCACTATAAGAGGGAAGATGCTATTGCAAGAGATCTGGCGGCAAGGAATCGGTTGGGACGAAGCGTTGGATTCGAACACGAGCAAAAGGGTAGATCAGTGGATTGCTAAGATCGCGAACTTGAAACTTCTGGAGGTGCCACGCTGTCTGTGACCAAGACCTGAAGAGAGTGAAGCAGTACTGCACGTCTTCGTGGATGCGTCTCAAGATGCCTACGGAACAGTAATCTACCTGCGGAGCGGCAACAACAGTGCTAATAATCAGTTGCAGGTTCGCCTTGTAGCGTCAAGATCACGTGTTGCGCCTCTGAACACATGTAGTATCCCGAGATTGGAGTTGATGGCTGCAGGACTGGGGGTTCAGCTGGCAAAGGTTGTCGCCGAGACTCTAGGGATAAGGTTGTCAACGGCAGTGTTTTGGAGCGACAGTGCAAATGTGCTATGGTGGATTTGAGGACAGAGTAGAATTTACAAGCCGTTCGTAGCAAACCGAGTGGCGCTGATCCAAGAGTGCACTGCAGTGAAACAGTGGCGGCACGTTCCAACAGAGCAAAACCCAGCTGACCTTGTGTCACGAGGATGCAGTGCTACGCAGCTAAGTCAGTCGTCGATGTGGCTAACAGGGCCATCTTTTCTACAGGCTGGAGAGGATGAGTGGCCTGAGAAGTTGCTTCCAGAAGCAGATAAAGACCTGGAAAAACGTCAAATATCGGAGAATGGCAGTTGTAATAGAACGCCTAAAGACGAAGTGACACTTTTGGTGAATGTAGATAATTCTACCTGGCGTTTGGCTCCCTCACGTTTTTCGAGCTTTCGACGTCTGTGTAAAGTAGCGGCGTGGGTGCAGCGGTTCATACGCAATTGTAGACTGCCCCCGAGTCAACGGCATGATGGCGACCTCACGGCGGAGGAGTTCCAGGAAGTTGAAGAGAGATTGATTATGAAGACTCAGGAGGAAGAATTTGAGACCGAGATAAAACTACTTCGTGCGGGAAAACAAGTGCCAGGGAGTAGCAAGCTGCGATGCCTTCAGCCGGTGTTGGATCTCGATGGATTGTTACGTGTAGATGGGAGGTTAAAGTTCGACCAGCAACTGCCATACCAAGCAAGGCATCCGATCATTTTGCCACGGAGAAGTTGGCTCACAAAGTTGCTCATAAGGCAATATCACGAAGAACAAGGTCATGGTGGGACGAATCAAACTTTGGCAGCGATGTCCGAAAAGTTTTGGTTGATCGGTGGAAGGGAAGCGATTCGTGAGTGGGAAACAGAATGCGCGCACTGCAAGCGACAGCGGACTCGTCCAGAGGTGCAACAGATGGCACCGCTACCAGAAGCTCGGTTGAAGCGGTCTCTCCGAGCGTTCAGTTACTCGGCTGTAGACTTTGGAGGCCCATTTGTGACTATACAAGGACGTGGAAGGAAGCGTCAGAAGAGATATTTGGCGCTTTTTACCTGTTTAGAGACAAGAGCGGTCCACATGGAGATGGCTTATAGCCTGGACACGGACTCATTCTTGAATGCTTTCTATCGCATGGTGAATAGACGAGGAGTGCCGAAGGAAGTTTTTTCGGACAATGGCGGCAACTTTGTCAAAGGCAGACAAGAACTACAAGCATGTATGGCGCTGCCTAGGGACGATTTCCATAAAGCAGCAGCGGAACGCGGCATTATCTGGCATTTTCAGCCCCCCGCGGCTCCACACTTTGGTGGGGCTCATGAAGTAATGATCCGTGCAGCAAAGAGAGCTGTGCATGCGATTCTAGGCGATGCCGACGTCACAGACGAGGAGTTGCATTCTGCTTTCACGGGAGCAGAAGCGCTTATAAACTCTCGACCGTTGACCTACCAGACTACAAATCCAAAGGACAGTCTCCCGCTGACGCCCAATCATTTTCTACATGGTCAACTTGGCGGGCGATTCGCACCGGAGGCAGACGCAGAGGTCACGCGAGACCCGAAGCGGCGCTGGCGTCGAGTGCAAGAACTGGTGCAGCACTTTTGGCATCGTTGGCTCCGCGAGTGGGTGCCTGGCCTGAACGCCAGGACCAAGTGGACAAGCGAGCGAGCGGATCTGGCGGTTGGTGATGTTGTCCTGGTGCTAATGCCAAATACGCCGCGTGGACACTGGCCCCTCGGTCGGGTAATCGAGGTGTTCCCGGGACGCGACGGGCTCGTCCGGGTTGTTCGAGTTCGGACCGGCAGTGGCGAGCTACTGCGACCTGTAACTAAATTGTGCTTGCTTGAGCGAAACGGACAGTAACTGAAGGGTGACGGAACTTTGAGTGGATATGTTAAAGTTGACACGAAACTCTGCTGCATGTACGCTCGTACGTATGGTACTTTTTTCTGATAGGGAGTCCTATCAGGGAGGGGGGAATGTTAATAAGAGCTTTCTTTCATTTAATTTTCAATTGTCTTTTTATGTTATATATTTTACGAATAATCAAGTGCCCATGTGTCTGTGGGCCAAGTCCCCCTCTGAGTACAGTAGCTTTCGTTTTTTGCGTTGAAATCCAGAGGCAAGGAGACCAAGAGGCAAAATAATAAACGAGTCTGGAAACAATATAGCCAGAATTTTTGCTGCGGCTTAATAGCCAGAACAATCTCATCTCCCTGCTGTCTCTTCCCCACTCCTATCTCATCTCCCTGCTGTCTCTTCCCCACTCCTATCTCATCTCCCTGCTGTCTCTTCCCCACTCCTATCTCATCTCCCTGCTGTCTCTTCCCCACTCCTATCTCATCTCCCTGCTGTCTCTTCCCCACACCTATCTAATCTCCCTGCTATCTCTTCCCCCACACCTATCTAATCTCCCTGCTGTCTCTTCCCCACACCTATCTAATCTCCCGGCTGTCTCTTCCCCCACACCTATCTAATCTCCCTGCTGTCTCTTCCCCACACCTATCTAATCTCCCTGCTGTCCCTTCCCCCACATCTATAAGCTGCGCTCTCACTACACTTTGAGTGTCTAACTCTATCCCAGGACATCCCCCTAACCAACAGGACACTTTCAGAAAAATAAAGAAATCACTAACAGCTTCGGGATCGTCCGACTCAGACTGATAGTGCAAATCGAATCGTTGAGGCAGCTGAAAGTCCAGCTGAATAGTGGCGCACTGGTGCCAGCGCTTCAAAGCGTCCTGAATGCCGATGTCGATTTTCGGGCCGTAGAAGGCGCCGTCGCCTGGGTTGAGCTTCCATTCTAGGCCGGAGGTGTTGAGCGAATCGGCCAGCTGTTTCTCGGCCCGATCCCAGAGCTCCACCTCGCCCAGGTAGTGCTCGGGCCGGGTGCTCAGCTCCAGCTTGAAGGTGAACCCGAATATGCCGTAGACGTGGCGCAGAAAGTCCAAGCAGCCAACAATCTCGTCGCGGATTTGATCTTCGCGGCAGAAAATGTGCGCGTCGTCCTGTTGGAAACGGCGGACCCGGGTGAGGCCGCTGAGCGCGCCGCTTAGCTCGTTGCGATGCAGGACGCCGAAGTCGGCGTAGCTGGAGCGGACCGCGTCGGAGAGGGGAGATGCAAGACGGTTTGACTTTCAGGGAGCAGTTTTAGAGGGCGGATTAGGGGGGGCGGTTTCAGATGGCGGATTAGGGGGGCGGATTGGGGGCGGTTTCAGAGGGCGGATTGGGGAGGAGACGATTTTAGAGAGCGGATTGGGGGCGGTTTCAGAGGGCGAATGGGGAGGAGACGATTTTAGAGAGCGGATTGGGGGAGGCGGTTTCAGGGGGCGGATTGGGGGGTGTTCAGAGGGCTGATTAGGAGGGCGGTTTCAAAGGGCGGATTGAGGGCGGTTTCAGAGGGCGAATTAGGGGGGCGGTTTCAGATAAGGGGGCTAGGGGTGGTTTCAGAGGGCAGATCAAGAGAGCGGCTACAGAAGGCGTTGTTTTTTATGGTTTCTCTGGGCCTAGAAGTCCTGTATAATAAAACATCATATTCAGAACAACAAACACTTGATCGACTAGCCTCACCGAATAGGCAGCTCTTTGTAGCTCCGTAACTCGCTAGCAAACATGACGCAATGACCCGGACAATTCATCGGCTTCAATCCGTAAGTTTCTTTTTCAATTTCAATTTTGAACATGTTGTCCGAATAGTGCTGCCAATGGCCGGACGTCTCCCACAGTTTAGCATTGTAGATGTTAGGAGTGATTACTTCGCTAAAGCCGCGCTTCCAGTATTCTTCGCGAATGAATTCGACCAGCTTGTTGTAGATATGGGCGCCGCGCGGATAGAAAAAGCAGGAGCCGGGGCTCAGCTCGTGAAAGAAGAATAGGCGCTGCTCCTTGCCGAGTCGTCTGCAGTTGGGCATGGGGATACATTATCAATCAAGGTCTCAAAAGGTCGTTAAGTGCCCGATACAGAATATCCCCTATTTTCCTACAGTCCATTAAAGTACCCAATACAGAATATCTTCTATTTTCCTACAGTTCCCAAGTGCCCAATACAGAATATCCCATATTTTCCTGCAATACCTAAGTGCCCAATACAGAATATCCCCTATTTTCCTACAGTCCCTAAGTGCCCAATACAGAATATCCCCTATTTTCCTACAGTCCCTAAGTGCCCAATACAGAATATCCCCATTTTCCTACAGTCCCTTAAAGTGCCTAATACAGAATATCCCCAATTTTCCTACAGTTCCCAATTGACCAATACAGAAAATATCCCCTATTTTCCTACAGTCTCTAAGTGCCCAATACAGAATATCCCCTATTTTCCTACAGTCTCTGAGTGCCCAATGCAGAATATCCCCTATTTTCCTACAGTCCCTGAGTGCCCAATGCAGAATTATCCCCTATTTTCCTACAGTTCCGAAGTGCCCAATACAGAATATCCCCTATTTTCCTACAGTTCCGAAGTGCCCAATGCAGAATTATCCCCTTTTTTCCTACAGTCTCTGAGTGCCCAATGCAGAATATCCCCTATTTTCCTACAGTCTTTGAGTGCCCAATGCAGAATTATCCCCTTTTTTCCTACATTCTCTGAGTGCCCAATGCAGAATTATCCCCTTTTTTCCCCGGTCCCTAAGCGTCCAGAAGAGAATACACCTCAGTGCCTCAGTTCTGAAACAATTACCTATGATCTCGCTTAGCCGCCTCCTCTTGAATAGTTTTCCACTCTTTCAGTTGCTTCGGATCGGGAAACGAAATACCGTAGACGCGTTGCAGACTCTCAGCGTCTGCCTGAAATGAGGAATAGAGTTGATGTTCGCATTATTTATTTCGTTTATCGATTGAATTATCAACTACTACTATATCCTACTGTAAGTAGCAAAAAGCGCAAAAATACAATAATAAAAAACTGCTCAATATAGTCCTTACCTTTCCTTCCCAGTAAGCGGACGAGTTGCGTGTAACAATCATGGCTTTGATTCGGCCAGTGTGAGGCACGTGCGGACCGCGGCACAGATCAATCAGGGGGCCGCACTTGTACACAGTTGTTGTTGGCGTGTCAATTTTCGTGTTGATAATGCGCTGCTTGAATTCGTTATATTTAAACATCTCCAACAGGTCTTCTTTGCTCATCTCTAATCGTTCAAACGGCTGTTTATCTTTAACGATCTTTTTGCACAGATTGTCCAACGGCGGGAAGTCCTCCTGCGACACTGTGCCCTCGGCCATGTGCATGTCGTAATAAAAACCGTCCTCAACTGGCGGCCCGTAGCACAGGCAGCCGCCGAACGTGCGTTCCATTGCCTCGCCGAGGATGTGCGCCGACGAGTGCCAGAACACGTAGCGACCGTCGTCTGAGTCGAATTTCAACACTTCCAGATTGCAGTCGCCTTCCAATGGCCGCTCCAGATCCCACAGAGTGCCGTTGACCTTGGCGATGACGGCGGACTCGGCCAGGCCCTGGCTGATGCCTTTGGCGATCTGCATTGGCGATGTCTCCCAGCTGACGCCCTCCTTCACCGAACCGTCTGGCAGGGTGATGCGAATTGGCTCGCGCGGCTGCTTAGCAACAAAATCATCGTAGGCGGCCTTGCAGCGGGCCCAGACTTTCTCACGCTCGGCAATGTACTCTGGCCAGGGGCTCAGCTCCGACCTGGATGGCCCAGCTGCGGACTTGTCGCCGCCGCCACTGCTTGATGCTCCTTTCTGCTGCTGATTAGCGAATAGAAAGATGAAGGATCATAAATTAGAAATAGATAGTGGGATTAATGTAAAAAACAATCTTTAAGATCTAGTTAACATCTTTTATTTTAGATTTCTAAAATAAGAAACTTTATCACAAAAAAATTCTCAAATTTGTTAATAAAACACATACTTATTGATTCAGTCATTAATTTTAGTTTCCTAAATAAATAAATAAAAACCTTATCTACTTGGTACTTGTATTTACTTTTTATAAATTTTAGACCATAAAGTTTTGGAACTCAGCATCAACAATGGCTACATTGTATTTAATTGGTAACAACTACTGGTTATACTATGCTTTAAAATAATTTTTTACATTTACAAAGCAAAACATGTCATTATAGCAAAAATATGTTGATTTTTTGATTAATGCAATTATAATGACTACCATGTGTGCAACAGTTGGCTGAGTGGCCAATCTGGCCAACTGATTTGGTAGCTAACCAAAGTAAGTTGCAAAATTGCCAAAGTGAGTTGCAAAATTGCTAATGTAAGTTGCAAAATTGTTAAAAACAGAGGGGGTAAGTTGCAAAATGGAGGGGTATATTGCAAAATGGAGGGGGTAAGTTATACAATTGGCAGTAGAAGTGTCAAATTTGGAGGAGAATAGTAAAACAATGTAGCAAGTAGGGAAGTTATAGGTAAGATGTGGGTTGCAGGACCTTTTTTTGGTCCTTTGAGCTTTTATCCCAACTAAGTTGCATCAAATTTTTTGAGTTGCACATATATGATGACTATATATCCAAAATTGAGGTCATTGCATAAGTATAATATTAGGGCTAAAAAATAAACCTTAAAGTAAATTATATTGGAATTTAAAAAATTATACAATTTTGTTAATCTATACACCATTTTTTGTGCATGTTATAATATAAAAAAAATTCTAATTCCTTAAGCTTATTTACAGAAATAGGCTATAGCTTATCTCTATTACTAAGATCTAAAAGTGTTATGCTAAAATATTTAATTTTTTTAATCTGATTGGATCATTTTCATTTTAATTGTATAGTTTTTAGATCTACAAATATGCTTATATTAGATATTAGAGCAACAACATTAGATCTTGTTTCCTTGTTGTGATATTACATAGAATCATAGATATAGTTAACTATTAATAACTATTCTATTCTATATTATATATATTTCTAGTCCAATGTCCCTATGCATATTAGATATAATAGCAGAACTAAGCTATTTTCTAGCAAAGTTATGCCTAGATCTAGGGCCTAGATCTAGGCTAGTCTAGATTCAAAAATATCAATACAATAGACTTAAAGAGACTTAGTGTTATTTTAGACTTTTTATAATAATTAGGCAATTAGAATTAGTTATAGTATATTTGTTTGATAACTAGGTGATAAAGCAATGGTATAGCCATGGAATCTGTGGCCTAAAGGCAATATGTCTTTTTGGCACTGTGATAAAATTTTGAGTGACATTTTAGGGCCTAATTTTCAGGATGCTAGGCCAAGGGTTATGTTATATAATGGTACAAAATATGAATAGGCTTACTAGATACATTACAAAGAAAGACTTCTATTAATGTCTACTTACTTTGGACATTTCGCCTGGACAGTGAGTGTTTTTCGTTTTTTTATTATGATTGTACTGGCTAAAGTTACGCTTATTTATAGGTGAGAAAGGACAAGGTATATGCAATGTCTGAAGGCCAGAAAGAAAAGGCTTCGCTTTGAAATGGTAATTTAACGAGATATTGCTCGCTAGGGATTCTAAAACATTAAAAACTCTAATTCTAAGTGAGGTGCAAATCATACAAATATAACTAAACCTTCGAGTCGGAGTTACTTTATTCAAGCAAAAAAACTTGCGCAATAGTTTTAAAGAATATTTCGACTACAAAAGTTCTTGTTTATAGAACAGGAGTTAGGTCAATCCAAACAGGTTGATATACATACAAGCTATATGGCCAGGTCATTCAATGTTCAATGTACACTTAGATAACGAATCTGACGAAACGAAAATCAAAATTATGCAATAGCCTGCTTACAGTTAACAAATAAAAACGTAATTCTAAAAAAATATTTACATTTTCGGGTGAGTGCTCTTTTTATTTTGTTACAGACTTTTTAGGCTGTTGACTGCAGGCAATATGATTATAACAGCAATCAAAGGGTTTTTACTCAAATTTACAAAAACTTGAGTAATGCAATTTTAGGCTCGAACCGTCGACACGGGAGCAAGTGATATTTGCATGCGCGAAGCTTGCTTGCCAATGGTATATTCTTCTGAAGTCGGGATGCATGATATTGGTATAACACGCGAGCGCGGTAGCGCGGAAGCTTTCTTGCCAATCTTGCCAGTGCTCCCCGGAACTGATAGGATCTCCCGGTGGGGTGGGGTCACGTGATCGGCTTGCCAGCCAATCAGATGAATGCACGACCGTTATAACAAACGCGTCCAGACCAAAATTCGACGCTTATTCTAACAAATCGGCGACTCCCAGTCCTGATTAAAGGCGCCGTCGAGCGCGCTCAAAGATCAGAGTTACACGCTTTGATGTCCCGGAAAACCTCTCCATCGTTCTGTGAGACCGAACAAACGGCCCCTAGTTCTATTGAGCCAAGACCCAGCTTGGGAACCCCCCGAAGTTTCGGCAATCAGCAATCATCATCAGAGTTAGTTAATCAGGATCAGCTAAAGTTAGCCAGAAGCAACTGATCAGCAGAGGCCCTTTGCCTGCGAGATCGACAAGTACATGTACTAACGGTCGAGAACGAGATCTTCCTCTGCCACTGTAGGGTTTGAGAGCATTGGAAGTGCATAAGATCTGATTGGTTTGGTGAGAAATATCGGCTTTGCATCATCGGGCGCATTCTTATCGGTCCCTCTCCTTATAGCGATTCATTAGGGATTCGCGCTATATTGCTCATTGCTCATAAGATACAGTTATAGGATTTAATAGTTATAGGATTTAATAACGAAAATATATACCAGCAATAGTACCTTAGTGCTCCGCGGTATTCATAGGCAAGTGTGTGTGATTAAGTAAGAAAGCTAAACGATTCAGTTTATAACTTTTTGATCTCTTTATTTACTCACTATGTCGGCTCACATGAGCAGCAAAATTAGTTGGCCACGGTCATGATAGACCAAGGGCGGATCAGTCATTCAATCAGCCAGTCAATAATTCCTGTGATCAGAGTCCAGATTGATGACTTCGACTGTACTTTAGTGCAGTTCGGGGCGGCGCGGCAGCCAAATTATTAATGTAACGTTGTTGTTGTTGTTGTTGTAATGTAATCTTTACAGTAGTTAGGGCGCGCTTTCGGAAGAGTCTAATTGCGTCATTTCAGCGCTTTGTGACTGTTTGTTGAAGCATCAAGGCCAGAAGCTGGGATATTACCTACTTACTCCTCTTAGTAATATGATAGTGCCTTTCCGCGGGGGTCCACATGATCCGATCCATGCAAGAACCCCCTGCAAAAGTCCTCTCTGAGCCTGCCTTGTTTATGCGATCTAGTCCCTGCAGTGTCCCTTTGTCGGCTACGAGATTGAAATGGTTAAAATACACTATTTATAGGTGGAAATCAGGCCGCAATTAGTCGTGAACTTGGTTTCGATAGGGCTGTCTGGTGATGCAGTTCACACAAGTTGGTGGTGGCGGGGCTGTCGGCTCCCTTCTGGGGCTGGCGGCTGTCTACCTTTCTTAATCTTCGTGTCTGCATGTCTCTCGCTGTCGTCTCCTATCATAGGACCTAGCCGCTAGCCACAGCTAATCTTGCTGTCCCTGAGCTGTCGATGTAGGCAATAGGATCGGCGCTCTGAGGCGGCGTCGGTAAAACGACCAAGCCGAAACCTAACATGAGATTCGATTCGATAATCCCTATACATGTGCATGCATTTACTTAGGCGAAAATATTATTTCCATTGCCCATTCCATGCAATACTGTAGGCATCAAACATTTACTTGGATCACGTTAACAATTGAAGCCCTGCAGACGAGCGAGCGACATCATCTGTGTATTATACCATATTATTGATGCAAAAAAATCAGTAAAAGCGACAAATGTGTCATTTTTAAGACCTAATTTTTAGTTCGCGTCCCTTTAGCTCATGTCCTTTGCCTCTGCTTTTTGAAAGTAGATGTTTTCGAATGTTTTAACTGTCATTTTTTTCATTCGATTTCTTTTCAGACCAATGAAGACATGGTTCGAAAAATTTTTCCATAGAGTAGAACCTACAGTGTATATATACTGTATACTGTTTATAGTGATTACTGAAAGACATATTTGGCAGCCAGACAAATATTTTACTATCAATGTTACTGTTCTCCTTTTTGCTTTTGTGCATGTACAGCTACTTATTTGACCCTAAAAGTACATATTACGGATTGTTTCCTCTTAAACTCTGTTTTTCTTATCCTAATAAACTTACGAGATATATATATTCCTCATAGCAATTATTAGCGCAAAGATTAAATCATAATTTTTTTGCCTCTAAAGCGGCTTTTTCCGCTCATAAGAGGTTCTACATGTAAATTAGTTCAGCCACATGTACACATGTAAACCTGTACATGTACATGCAGTAGAGTGGATCAGGCAATTGCAAATCAGTGGCGAGTAAGTCAAATTATTCGAGGTAAAGCCCGGCTATGGGCCCCGCTTTTTACTTTAGTAATTAGTTTGTACTTTAGTGCAGCTAAATAGTTAATGCATTAAAATCGTTAGGATTGTAGGGATTCATATGGTTTATTACATGTAATCGACGCATGAGTCGCTTGGTGAAGCCAAAGATGATAATCTTTCAATTTTTCAAGTTTTCAATTATTCAGGAACTTGGTTAAGAATAATAAAGGAGCTTGTTGTGTGATACAATCCACACAAGCTAAACTTTGTACCTGTAAGTCAATTCTCTACCTTTCTTTATCTCCGTGTCTGTCTCTCGCTGTCTTTTCCTATCATAGGAAAAACCCCACGGGCTGGCTTCGAGATCAGACATGGGAGGCCAGAGTTGTCGATGTTACGCAATCTGCAAGACTTGCGCTCTGACGCCGCGTCGGTAAAACGACAAAGCCGAAACCCAACACTTTAAAGAATCAAATTCTCATTTTCAATTTGTAACTTGCTTCTCCAAAGTGAAATAGTTTATATTGATGAGAGACAAAAAATAGGAAATTTAAATACATACGAGGTAAAAACACAATTGCCGAGTACATGCAAATGCACTGCAAATGCAACTTAGCGTTTTACATCCGGATAAGTAACTGGATTATGAGCAAATTTATAATTATCTGGTGTATATAAGCAAACCGAGGCCACAATGAACGAATTTGGCACTTGAGCAGTGTAGGCACGTTAAATTGAAACTTGGCAAGATGTCTGTTTATCCATGATTTAATTGGAAGATAGCAAAAAGTCGAATATCTTAAAGAATTAAAAAAGTAATTCATGATTTCGATTTCTGTGTAACCTTTTTACAGTCGGATTTCAACCAAAGTTTGAGTTCCCATCAATTTAGAGGCTAAAAATTTCACAAACCGAAAATTTTAAATCGTCAAAAAACACACAAAATGCAGCAATTCTAAAATTTAATTTTTTTGACGATTTTAAATTTCGGTTCTGTGTACAACACAGAAGTAATTTTCTATCTGTGATAATTAAAAAACAAAAAATTCAAAAAGTGCAAAGCATACGTGCATTTAGTGACGAGAAAGCCAACCCTGGACCAATTTTAGAAGAAAAAATACGAAAAATATCTGATATCCCAATTAATTGCTGATTGGCAGCAATATTCACTGAGTAGCTCCACCAGCAGCAGCAGCACCAGCAGCAGCCTCAGCCTTGGCCAGCACCACAAGCACTTCGTTCTCCCACACGTATCTGCCCGGGCCGTCTTGCCTAGTGAAGCGACGGTAAACCGACATGAAGTCGTCCATCAGAGCGGCCCTGTCGGATTCGGGCAGCTGGGCGGTGAACGGCACCAGCCATTGGAGGTGACCGCGGCATTCGGCCTCGCTCTCCGTGGCGTAGGTGAAGCCCATCTTGGTGCAGACGATGACGGAGAAGCCGGCTGTTGTTAAAATGTCGCGAAATGCCCCGGCAGGATCTGGGCTGGTGCGCCAATCGGCAATGGTTGGGTCCTGCCACCTGGTGGCGTGCATGAATGCCTGCGCGTGAAGAGTTCAGTTGATTTGCGTTTGAATTTTTAATATCAATCAACAATTTCTTACTTATAAGCCCTAAAAATATTAACCCACGAGATAATTCCTTCCAAAGAGTATCCCCTTAAAGCTTAGTCTCCAATTCACAGTCTTATTAATTGTACGAAGCGCGCCCAGATTCAGCCAGCGCCACATTGATTTTTATCTGTACTCGTATTTTTTAATATTTCATGTATGAATCCATATTGTAAAGGCAATTCAAACGTTGATGTATATTCTAGATGTGCTCGTTACACAATTGTACGAGATAGATTAAACTTGGGGACTCTTGTTCGACTTAGACAGTAGTAGAACTTGAATATTAATTAATGAAATGTACATTAAACTGTACATTCAAGCATATGCTTTTCTAATGCGATAAAATTCCCCCGACTAACGCCCACGTGACTTAAAAATCGTCTGTCATATGTACCTTTTTCTTAGGTACTAAAAATAGAAAGCAGGGTAGAGCCCAGGGAAGAAGCATAAGCTTGCACTTCTAAGCGTCAGCTAGTGAGTAAATTGCACAGTTAACAATGTACAGGCGGGCGCGTCTGGTTTTGCAAAAGGCTAATTGAAGGGCTGATAAAATGAGACAGACAATGTCTATTGGCTCATTTCTAATTCTGTCTAAATTGCATCGGAAAATGGTTACATGGTTTGAATTAGTTTTTGTTATACTATCTATTCTCTGAGTTCCCATAAAGATTCAAATTATTGAGGAAAATGCACACAGTTCATGGAAGGAACCAGATTAAACCAGTACTTTGTCAAGCGACGGAATGCACGTGAGAAGAGACAAAGACCCCTATTTAATTAATTATTCATAAGCAAAGTTTCGGTTAAGTGCTGCAATGTAAACAGTAAAGAGGCAAGCGAAAATTTGGCAGATTTTTAGTATCTGTCCGAGCTATATCGTAGAATCCAAACCAAAGTCTGAACTTTGGCCTACACGTGACCAATGTTACAAACAAAGGCCAATGTGTCCATGGGCCTTTTTGTTTTATTATACAAAACTACGTATTTCCACTATTTCAATCGTGCTTATAGAAGGAATTGTATAATTGAGCAGTAGAAACTTCTATAAAAATGCTAAGCAAACTACATTAGCTATTTACTGCTATCTACTATGATCAGTAGACGAAACCGATTTATTTGTATACAATTATACTTACCTATGCGTGCCTTATCAATACTTGTCTTTTGACCTTCAGAGGAACAAAATACTACAATGAGTAGCCTAGCTAGTAACTTAGCTGCTAGCGCAAACAGCCAGCAAAAATATTCCTTTGGATTTAGATGTCACAATTTTATACCAGTAATAATATACTGTTATTGTTGGATATAAAACTTTTTCTCGACAATTATGATAAAGAAAACTGTTTGTAAACCTTATTACTTATTTATCATCATAGGTGCAAGCTAATGTTTAAAATATGTTCTTTAATGCAACATTCAGATTTACAAGGAAAAATTTTATTAATAATTTAAATTTAAACTATTGCGATCTAGTAAACTTGTTTCAATATTCTAATATGACTATAATTAGCTATATTAAATAACTTAGCACTTAAAATATAAATTTTAAGGTATATGTATGCACTATGTTGCTACAAATGGGATAAAAATTCCTTTGAAATAATTCTAAATGTATCTCTATTGACCAATAGATCATGAATACAAAAGTAACTTATTAATAATAATAAACTTCAAACGCTTTTGGGGAATGTTAGATCCCATGATGATACTTATTGAAGTTAATCAAGCAAACAAACTTATCCTTTGCTATATTTTAATAATTGGATCTAACATTTAAAGGATGTGCCTTTCTTATTTTTAACTATTTTTAATACTTTTAACTTTGAAAGTTATACTATCTACAAGGAGATATAAACTATGGTATGCATCTATTACTTTGCTTCTTGCTTATCACTAATGACTAAGTCCCAAAATATATGCTTTTAAAAGTTAGTAATAAGTCACACATGACTAGAAGACCTGAGAGACCCAATGTTAACAATGGCAAACTATAGAAAGCTAACTTCTAGAGAAAAATATAAAATAAAAAGAAGGGGACCAAGCAATTTTTTGCTAAATAATTATCCACACCCAATCCATCTTCTCTTTCAAATAATATCATTGGGGTAATTTAAATTTGCTACTGAATATTTTCAATTACAAATATTTTAAATTGTTTAAGATAGTATATATTTTCTTTCAAAAAATGAGATAGCCATCTCAGCCCCCTTGAAAATAAATATAAACATTGGTGTCCTAGTCACATGTAACATCACTAACTTTTGCTATGTAGTTAGGGTATAGATAATTGCAAATCACTTGACTCGCGAGACAACATGTTTAATTTCAATTGATTTCAAATGGGCTAAGATTGCTATCCTTATTATTCCCATTGGAATAACTAAGCTATTTCTAATATACTCGGCACCAAAAAACGGATACTCTCTAGCCCTGTTTCAAGTTGCTAACTTCAATTCATGTGGCAGGCTAGATTTTGGTAGATGGGATAGGTGGGTGGTAGGGTAACTGCCCTAATGATTTTCACTTCTCCTTTGCTTCCTCCTTCCCTCACTTTGTTATTTACTTCATTAGTTTTGTGACCATGTGATTGAAAAATTTTAGCACTGCTGCTTTCCAAAAGGGGTATCCATTTTTTGATGCTTAGTTTATTTATAATGGATAAGCTGTTATTTAATAGAATGGCTATTGAGTGAGTCATAAACTCATGGCAACTTAATTATGCATGTAACTATTAGAAATGACTAGATGATTCCCAAAGTTGTGCCCATATATGATTTTTTGAGTATTCCGAATACCTAAATCTTGTTTTTTTATTGCCTAAAATATTGGCATCAATAAAGGTAATAAATAGATAATAATATCCCAAAGCAATACAAATTCAATTTTTTGTCATTGATCAAAGTATAAATTAATGACTAGATAAATAAATATTCATACAATGGCTTTCGGAAATATTTTTGATACAATAATATAACCAACATCTTAAACTATTTTAATGTAATACTAGACCATGCTACAAAAATATAAGAAATGCAAAGGATTGTATGGCCTTAAGAATACATCAATAGGTAAATTATTGATTTAAGCTTTTATATTTTAAGAGGTTATTTCAACAAGTACCTAGCATAGCTTCTTTAAGGCATTTACTGAAACAAATACACTCTGTGCCAAAAAACGGATACCCTCTTGCCCTGTCTCAAGTTACAAACTTCAATTCAAGTGGCGGGCTAGGTTTTTGGTGGATGGGGTGGGTGGGTGGTAGGGTGATTGGCCCTGATGATTTTCACTTCTCCTTTAATTCCTTCCCCCCTTTGTTATTTACTTTGTTAGTCATGTGACCATATGATTAAAAAATTTAGCACTGATGCTTTCCTAAAGGGGTATCCATTTTTGGCACTTAGTGTAGTAGGTTTCTATAGAAAGTGTCTAGGTATTCTCATAAGTATTATTGCCTTAAAATCTATCTAACTAGAAAATGCAATACCTAGCTTTTTTAAGCTCTTTGCTTTAATAGGGTACTTGGCGCACTTGACTAAGACTTCTTTTCAGAGTACCTATGGACCTCGTTAGTTTGTCCATAGCTATTTTGATTGTTCTAAATAGGGTTAAAGGCAATTAATGTAAAGACGTTTTTGTGTGAGAAATTTGTTTAATTTAGAAATGTTTGCTTATTGGTACAAACTAAATTACTTTAATAAGAATTGGAAAGTATAAAAAATTACCCCTGGTATTTTATTCAAGCTTTAAAAAATAATGAATAATCAAATTTATACTATATAACTCGATTACATTCATTATTAGAAAGGGATTTGCAATAAGTATTTCATGAATAAAAATCCTGTAATACTATTTTAACTATGTATTCGCCTTATGCAAATAATAAAAAAAGCAAATTACAGTTAAACAAAAATTTTATGCACTATTTTTGCTTTTTTAATTTAGATTAGTTTTTATTATGTTAGTCTGATGAGGATAATATAATTATGAACTTAAGCCAATGAACTGGCATCACAGGCTGATGCTCAACTAGCAAAAATCTAACAAAAACTAAATTTACGTATCTTGTTACTGTTTTTTTTGTAATAGTAGCATAAGGCAGATATTTTTTTTATTTTGCCCGCTGTTTTGAACGAAATAAAAAAAGTAAAAAAATGTGAAACGAATTTCTTGTAATGGTCCTTAATAAAAAATCTAATATTGCTTAAAAGCAAATTATAATAAATCATACCATATCCAGATTTACATGTTCTTGCCCCTATGTAAGCCTAATTGGTCTTCATCTCACCTTTTATGCTGTCTTCTTCTCTCCATTAAATTACCCATTTATGATACCTCTCTCTAACTCTGTGGACTCCAAGTCCTTTTATATCTGTAAAAAAAATGTGTGAACCAAACCATACTCAGTCGATTATCTTAGTGCATATTTTTTTTATGCAGCCAAATTTTTAAAGCACTCGTGATTATTTGTACTATCACAAAAGTACTTTATTTACTAGTCTACTATACTAATCTACTAATCATTTAATGTTAAAACTTTTTAACATAATTTTTTCAGCCCAATTTACACAGCATATTAATAAAAAAAGAGCGACTCACCCGAACTGTGGGACCCCACTTGTCGGTGGCGGCTAGAGTTTTGATAGTGGCTAGAAAATTCTGCCCGGGCCGGATGCCAATCACGTGAAACATCAGCGTGCTGTCAAACTTGGCCAGTTGTTTCAAACTGTCCAAACAGGCTGTCAAATTTCTAACCCAGTGCAGCGTTAGAAAGCTGGTGATGAGGTCGTACTGTCGGTCCGGTATGGCGCTGTACCAGTTGGCGTCGTTCAAATCAACTCGGCGGAGTTCGTAACTGGCGTCGGAGTTGGCGCTGTCGGAGTTGGCGCTGTCGGAGTCGGAGACGACTTGCTCGGCGGCGTATTCGAGAAATTTCGTGTTCTGCAACGGTATTTACGAAACAGTAATTAGTAACTCGCTTATTACAATTGCTGCATTAATTTAATACTTCTAGTCCAAATTTGCTCTAGGGGTTGTAAGACGAAACTAACCTGGAATTTTTCAATTAAGTTTTTTATCAGTTTAACTTTTATCAGCACTCCGCTGACCTTCGGGAAGATATACTCTCCTGCCAGTCAAACTGCTAGCAACACTACCAAAGCCCTGCCCTATGCAGAGTGGCACTAGGGTAAACAGCTAAAATAGTTTAATATGAAAAACCATGCTAGCCTAAAAATAAGATTACAGTACTCTTTGATATGCCTTGTTTTTTGGTTTTGATATGAATCCAAGGGCCTGAAATACGCACAGATAAGGTTAGTCTTACAGCTCAATATTATGTCAATTTTAAAAAAAAAACACATGGTAGATAAATAGGCTTTTGTCACGGCTTAAAAACTGTCCTGATGGGGATAAACAAAAGTCTGACCTGTAAAAATGTGATCCTTATGAGAGTTTGCGGGCCTTTTCTGACTAAGTTGGGATTCCCACGATTTATGGGTAGTTTTCTGATTAAAATCTGGGATTTTCGTGGCGTTTTATTGCAGGTTTTCTGAAGCAATGTACCTTTTCGAAAGATTTGTAGACTAATTTTAGACTTTATATGGGCAGTTAATTTATGACTGTGACAATTTCTGGGGGACTTACGGACAACTCTGGCTAACAGATTGGCAACTTTTAAGAATCAGCACAATAGATTTTCCAATATATATTCTTGCATATTCTAGATCAAGACACTAATGCCTTATAGGCTAAGTAAGAATTAACTTTAGACTAAAATTGCATAATTTTTTAGAAATACATTTTTCACCAAAATTGTACAATTGTTTCCAATAGCAGAAATCTGGATGCAACAAAAAGTATATTGACTAAAAATTTATTTTTATAGCTCCTAACATTAAGTTAAAAAACCTAAACATACTTTAGCCATTTCTCTTTAAAAAAAAGCTTTTGGCAGCTAGTTCTTCCAATGGTTTCCTAGCATTCTTAATATAAAAATTGATTTGGGTAGAATCACTTGATCAATTACACCGAAAATGTTTTAGGTTCTTCAATACTTTTTTTGTAGAATAATTTTTCAAATAAAAAATGGTTTTAAATAAGAAAAACCTAAAGTATTTAATGTTTAATGTCATAGTTTAGACTTTGTTCAATATTTTTGCTAATGTGGAAAAAAACTGAAACCATAGTTTATAACAATTTACGAAGCAATTAAAAAGTACTTTAAACTAAAGTACTAGACTTTGGTTTAGTTTTTATTTGAAAGTCTTGTAATATATCCAAACAAAATTTTAACCTTGGGAATCACCTAGCCATTTCCAATAGTAACACACAAGAGTAAATTGCTATTGGTTTATAGCTATCACGTGATATTTATTCTGCTTAATAAGCCATTTACCCATATATGTAACGATTAGAAATAGTAGGTGATTCCAAAAGTTGGGCATGTATATATGATCCATAATATTCATTTGCAACTTTTGGAATCAGCCTCGTTTCTGGTGTTAAATAGCTGGCCCTTGCAGCCGGCCGTGACCCACCCAGCTATTTCTAATAGTTACACATACTGGACACTATTGGACAAAATTGCCATCACGTGACAGCAATGAACCAATCGGCATATGTGTGTATTGCCAATGGAAACGTCTGGGTAATTCCCAAGGATGTGCCTATACATGATCCTTAACCTTTGCACATGTGTAAAAACTTGGGAATCACAACTTGCATAGCCATTTCTAATAGCTAAAAATTTAAGTAAGTCACTGTTGGTTCGTGGCTATCACATATTAGCTAAAAGCTTTGAAAATTTTGAAGCTTTCATACAAGAAATCACCTTAAACATCACAAAAGTGCTACAAAGGGTCATTGAGACATTTTAAGTAAGGTGTCATATTTATTTTAGCCTCTACATAAGGAATTTATAGAATTGCCACTAGTTTATAGCTAATACTATATGGTGCCAAAATTCTAGATTAAGGCTACCTATATGCTACTTATAGCATATAAGATGGGGAACAACGAGTTTTTTTAAGGAAATATAATTTTGATAATATTCCTTGGTCCTTAATTTTTTTTTAGTATTATTTAATATTTTCTCACAACATAGAGAATGAAATTATCCAATTCAAATTGGGCAAAATACTCTTAAGTAATATCCAAAGATTATTTAATTTTTCAGATATTATAGCCAATGGCATAGCCGTAGCTAGTTGCATGGCAGTGCCATGATGGCACAAGTGCTATATGTAGCTGCTTAGTCTAATGGGGCCGCTGCAA
This sequence comes from Macrostomum cliftonense, assembly GCA_950096795.1. Classification (NCBI taxonomy): domain Eukaryota; kingdom Metazoa; phylum Platyhelminthes; family Macrostomidae; genus Macrostomum; species Macrostomum cliftonense. The sequence continues at coordinate 1,980,936 of CATNEM010000090.1, read as the reverse complement.
TACCCACTTTAAATTTGGCTTGCTCCCACTGGCACCCAATCTCAGCTGGGTAGATTGAAGTGATTTGCAATTAAGTGCCTTGCTCAAGGGCACAAATTGTCTTCTAAAGCCAGGACTTAAACCCACAACCTTCTAATCATTAGGCAAGGGCTCCAGCCACTGCCACAACTCTTCTTAAATTTTGGGTATAGAAATTTATTCTTATTGTTTTTAATTTTTCTAAATTTCTTGCAAATACAATTTTCTCGATAGTAATTATTTAATGAACAATAGTTTATATAGCCAACTATAGCAAAAAGAGATTTGAACTTTGATAAAATTTCTATGCTATATCATAATGATTCAGATAGCCAAAAAATATTCATTGCAAAAATGCTTTAAAGGCCTCAAAATGTTAAATTCTTATGTGTTGCAATCTAACTTCTTTAGGAAGACAATAAAAGTTAATGTATAAAATTTAAAATAAGTAGAATGGCCCTTTTACAACACTTATAATATAACCATTAGTAGTAGCTATCATCATAAATCAATAAAACTGTTATTTATATGATTGATATTGTATTTCATTAAGCTAAAAAACCTTTATACTCTAGTTTCAAAATATGAACATAAAATTTACATAGTAATATTGTTATCGTTAGCATTTAAAGCTTTTACCATATCCCAGAATGTGCTCTTTAAGCTAGAAAACACTAGAGTATACAAACAAGCCAGTATAGAATGTTGTTATACATATAACTTTTGAATATATAGGCATAAAAACCCAATCAATTACATTACAGATAAATTTTGCAAGTTAGTATACCATTTATAAGTTTTTTTAAAAGACTTTTTATCTAATTAGATATTGTTGCACAAATGATTAGATTATGCATAAAGCCTTAGACATTTTTGTAGTTGGAAGATGATTGGAAAGATTTTAGTTGTCATCAAGTTGTCATTCTAACGGAAGGTGACAAAAAGGTATACAATTTTTAAATATTTTAAACCTTGGAACTACTAATTTTAGATATATATAAGCCACACTCCTTGCTATCCCATTTCTACTTTGTTATTAAAATATAAATAAAAACAAAAACTTATAAAAAGTTTAAATATATATATATATTTCATTTTGTTTTATTGTACCAAGTATTAGTTAAAAAACAATTGTAGACCTAGCCTTAAGGCTAGATTTAGAAATATCTATATAGCTTTTATAATAGTTAATACTTATAATAGGTAAATTTTTGTTCACTAAGACAATAATGGTTAATCTGTTTAGAATTAGAAAAGAATAATTTAGGTCTACTAAAGAGAAAACAATCATTTTTACTTGTTGTGGCTAAGTTATAATAAAAGTGAAACTAAAGGGTTATATTATAATGGTTGGCCTATCATTAACAAGGATGCATCTAAGTATTAGTAGGCTATTCCAGTTGATGAATAGACTCCTTTATTGAAACCAATATTATTATAAGCAGAATATATCTTATTTGCTAAGTTGTACTATGGTTATTTTGTCTACAAGGTTTTAAGAGATGATTACCACTTTATTGATATGAATGCTAGACAGATGGAATGCAACCTAATTTACCATTTTATAAACAAACAAAGTTCTAAAGTTTGGAATTCAAATATGCCACCAATCCATTGAAAATAAATGGATATTTAATAGCTTAGATTTACACTCAGTCATATATCTCTAATTTATATTTTATAGACTTATTGGTTCAACTAATAAGCTTTGTATTACAGACTAAAAGTAGCAAACTTACCCAATCAATGCCAACAATAGATTTGGCTCCAACTTGATTTGCAAACCATTTTGTATTCTCACATGTGCCGCAGCCAAGGTCTAGCATGGTAATACCATGTCTTTCAGAAGTTTCTTTTTGCTTAAACTCCTCCATTGGAAAGTATTGTCTGGTAGCATCAGCTACAATTTCTTTAACCAGCCTATGGTTATTTGAGTAGGTCTTGCCATCAAGAAAAGTAGTGCAATCCATAGTCTTATTCGTGAGTTCAAACAATGACGTTAGCAATGCAGTTATTGCAAGATTTCCTTTGATTTGCAACAAAATAGGACAAATAAAATTAAGCAAAAACTTTAAGCAAAATAAAAATACAACTGGAGCTATCAAGTACAAATCGTTTTTTTTCAAGCCTTAGATTAAAGGTTACAAAATGCTGTCGATGAGTAGCCTATCTAGAAGACAGAATGCCGATGTCAGTCTGAAAGGTTTTTGCTTCTCTTGTATATTGCGTCTGCTGTTTGTTCGCCTATAGCCTAAGACCAGACGATGGGCGGCTGGGCTTGGCTATATATTATAATTACGGGGCTATAAACGGAAAGTGGAGAGAGGTTCAGTTAGTGTGGCGGAGGGGGTGGTGGTTTTAGCTTTTCTCCAATTAAACTTCTCGGTCAGCGAGACGGGGGTAAGGAAACTCTAAAAAGTCAGCCTCACTTCGCTTGTTTGCACTTTAATTTCAGTTAAAAAGTCGGTCAGACCAAGGTCACTGCTATCCAATAGGCGTTAACTCCTGTTTTGCCCTAATTTCTTACTTGGAGCCGTGGCAGTCAACCCCCCTACCTCTTTCCCCTACCTCTTTCCCCTACCCCTCTGCCCCACCACCCAAATTTGTTCATCGTATATGTACACTCAGCCCGCGTCCCGTGACCGATATTTTTGTCTAGGAAATTCAACACCTTACTGAACTAGGAGGATTTAGTCGTGGCTGCCTATTGCACGTCCAAGCGCAAATATTTTAGGCTTTTCAATGTACATTTACCTACTTTATATTAATTTGGGTAAAGCCTTATCTCTTTTAGTTTTATCATGCATTTGTTTGATAAATCAAAAATTTAAAAACTATCAGTCTATTATCATTACGAATAGATGAAATCCTTGGTAAATTGCGCAAATTTATTGAGGATATACACATCGGTATTCTATTATTATCATTGTTTTTGTTATTGTTTTGCCTTGCAGAGTACAAAAATAAAACGAGAGAGATTATTTTTTCATGGTATCAAAATAAACACATGGTCCACCTCCGCCCCTCTCCACAACAATTCTATTCTGCAATGTGCACTGCAAGCTGTTTGTGCTTTAAGGTACAATTGTGTAAGGTATTAGCATCCAGAAGCGGAAAGCTTGATGCTTGCAAAAAAACAAGTTTACAGTAGAGAACTTAGATTCTCTTCTTTTAAGAGAGGATTGTGAAACCGTATATTATTAGAAAGATTTTAAGTTTTAGATTCGCAAAACTATTAGAAAATAATCTTCTGGTCCATACTGCATACTGTCCATAGAGCATAGTTACATGTAAACGCAGGCGATATTTAATTCCAACAAAATATTTGTAATAGTCTTAGGAAAATGCTCTGTTTGGTCTTCGAGACCAAAAAATGTTTAGGTTATGTGTATTTGATCATATTTTTAGATCCTGAATAGTAAGAGTACTATCTGCACTCCTAATTATATTTTTTACTAATAGTAGTATAAGCAACTCTGTTAGCACGAATTTCTATAGTATTCTATCTACTTAGGTTTATATGAATGTCTGAAGGTTTTCTGTGTACATAAAATAGAGATTTTTTGGCTTACAGGGTTCTAATCTCTAGTTTCAAGTTAAACGTTTACAGGATTTGCTCTCAGGAGAATTTACATGTAATTGGACTGAAGTAAATCGATCATTCCATCAAGACCATTTTGATGCCCCAGAGCTGTCTTTGTTACTCGTAGTAGCTCATTCAAGGGGGGCGGATTATGAAGGGGTGATTATTTATGAGCTGTCATTGTAATTTTTCAATTCACTATTTTCGCTTTCTGACTGTAACTATCATATTGCTTGTTTCTTTTGCTATCCATAATTTTTTGTTCGAAAGCCAAAATGTCATTTTTATCATAAATAAACATGATCAAAAATATTTTAGTATGTGCAAGTTGAAGCACATCATTGCGATTTACATGTGGTTTTCTATGTAAATGCTATCGACGGCATTAAATGTGTTTGTTTATTTAAATTACATAGATCCTGTTTGTTAAAAAATCGTATTTTTTCAACATTAGAATTGCACCGGAAGATTCAAATCAATTCTTGCTGCAACTCGAGCCACTCCTCTCGTTGCTTGTGCCTGTCGGTCAACGCAGAAGACGCCCCTCTCGTCTTCTTCTTGGATATCGCCAGACAGCCGACGTGTTCTATCCGCTGCTTGTACTTGAAATTGATTCACTCTACTCTACTGTCGACCTCAAAATAGGTCCACAGTTGCGTCTCTAGTTGTCCGGCTGAATTATTATTTTTTGTGAAGCTGAATTAGCTGCCTAATGGTCTTAAATACCAACGTTTGTATTTTTATTGATCGAAATAAGGTTTCATTTATGGTTGCTCTAGCTGTTTTGGAAAATACCGCTCTCTCTTTGCCAGGCATTTCAATTGTTCACCATTTAACTGCCTGTACATCCTAGGAGCACAATGAAAATTTCTTAATGTATTACTGAACGAGTACAATGATGACGTGCAGTTTTTGTTTAAGTTGAATAAATGTACGATGGGGCTATATATAAATATAACCACTTTAGTAGGGCCTTCAGCGCACAAAATTGGCTGCATTTACTTTAACATCGTTCCAGTCATTTAGTTCCTAGTTGAAAGAGCTCTAAATTATTGATATAGTAAACTAAACTTATAATATATAAAAAAGCTAATCGCTTGCGTACTAATAATAATCAGTAGACATGGCTTTCGATCGATTGGTTTTGAAGGCGCTGCTACAATAAACTGTACATGGGTAAGTACGCTTAATTATTGGACCATCTTTCGGAATGATTTCATTAACACGACACTTCACAACGTAGACAAATGCGTTGTGAAGTGTTGCTTATGAAGCCCCCCATGTTTCAGCCTGGTTTGTCTAATAGGACAATAATTTGTCAGCAGTGTATCCTCAGTAGGTGTGGTCTCAACTAAGCGGGAAGAAGTAGTCGTACGAGCGTACTAAGAGCGGTATAACTAAAAATGAGCTCCGTAATTTTTACAAAATCTCAGTCCAAGAGGATCGCTATATTTGTATAAAGGGATGCAATACGATTGAATTCTATATGCTATCCTCTGTTAATATTAGACCCTAATAAACAAAGCAGTCATTTTTAACTGCATCTGCAGATGCCAAAAATGACATCAGCAACGCTGCCAGAGCTGGTAGCCTGGAACTCGTCGATACTTTGCTTATGCGGGACTCAACCGCTGAGTCTGGGCTCCTTCAGTCGCTCCTTACTAGGGCTCTAATCAAAGCAACACTCTGTGGTCATTCGATTCTGGTGCGCCATCTGCTGCGACGCTGGGCTGCGGATCCGGACGCAGCTGATTCTGAATTAGCGGGTACGACGCCACTTTGTGTGGCCGCACGGCGCGGCCTCGTAGCAATTGCTGCTGACCTTCTGGAGGCCGGCGCCGATCCGGATACGCCCGAGCAGCGCACGCCTAGTTGCCGACCGCTTTTCTGGGCAGTAAAGGCCGGTCACCACCGCCTTTTTGAGCTGCTTCTTCGCTCTGGAGCGAGTCCTGTAATCCCGATTACTGCAAACTACAATTATTGCCCGCTAGGCTGCGCACTTGACACAGCTGCAACAGACGTTGTCCATCTGCTGCTCTGCAAGCCGGAAGTCAATCCGACTTTTCTAGACGGCCAAGTTCTGGCCAATACTTTGTGCCTGGCCGCTGTCGGACAGCCCGACATGGTGGAGCTGCTTCTGGCTCGCGGCGCCGACCCCAACAAACGCAGTCGCGGCCTGCGAAAAGACTTCAACGGAACACCCATCCAACTGGCTGCCAGGTCCAACTCTCAGGCCATCGTTGAGCAGCTTCTGACTGCTGGTGCGGACCCTGATCCGGACAGACATTCCACTTACCGACAGCCCGCTATCGTAGCTGCGGAGTTCTCAAGTTGGCCTGTTGTATCCAGGCTGCTCGAAGCCATCGGAGACGCCTCGGGGGACGAGCGCAGAATGAGCTTGCTGCCGAAGTGTGCCGCCGCTGCTGCAGAAGCCTGCAACTCGGCCGTGCTGCAGGAGCTGCTCAAATTCCCGTCAGTCATTGAGTTTCTATCAACAGATAACTCTATTTTTATTGCGCTTAACTCCTTAGCGTCACTGACTGATAGCCCTCTGCACTGTCCGTCACAAGTTAAAGACATGACAAACACACTTTGTCAACTGCTGGAGTTCAGGGCTTCCGAGGAGAAGCAATACTTTGTCTGCATGGCTTTTGTATCAGCCATCAAAAACGGACTAAAAGACTCGGCAAGCCAACTGCTTACCTGGTGCTCTCCTACCGATTCCGAGAGAAAGCAGCTTCTTACAGCAGCCTTACGCGAGGTGACGTTTCACAACAAGTCCCACGCTATTCAGCTACTGATCGACTTGGGCTTCTCCCCGGCTGCTGAGCTGGATGTCACTGATGCTAGCGAAATAATTCAAACGGCTCTCCAGCAGCGCAGCTTGGCGGTTGCAGAAGCTCTGTTTGAAAACGGTGTCAGCCTTGCAGAGCTGGTCAAGTACAATCCTGGAAGCCTGAGTCGGTGTCTGGACTCAGAGGCTGCGAATAACCTCAGCGACACCCTCCGACTGGTGCTGTCACACCTGACGCCTGCTCAAACGCACTCTGTCGCTCACGCAGCAATCGTTGGTGGCTTCATCGCTCTGAGCTTGTCGTTGGTGGCTCACTTTGTGGACCTGAGCTGCAGGGCGGTCATGACCGACGGCTGGACGTTGCTGATGCGAGCGTCTAGCCGGGGCTACGCAGAGATCGTAGAGGCCTTGCTGTCCAACGGCGCCGATGCAGAGGAAACAGTCGGGCAGTCGGCGGCCTTGGACCTGGCTTGGAGTTGCGGGCATCAGTCGGTTGTTGACCTGCTGAACAGATATTTGACCTCTAAGGACAGCGAAGTCCCTTCCAGGTAGACAAGCTGGTATACACTTTGTGTAAAATTGCGTTTTTTGTATGCACAAGTTGATACAGGACATAACAACAGCAGAAATTTCAAATGGAAATAGAAATAACACATTTTCATACATATTGTTGCCTGTGCTGTAGGTTTAATGAAACGTTGCGTGTCGGTGCAGAAGGAGGAAATATCGATCTTGTGCGTTATTTTCGGTCTGAGATAGCAGCACTTAAATTGCAGTGAGTGAAGGAGTAAAAGCTGCTGTAAATATAATTTTTTGTAGATGTGCATTTTTTGCTCAAATTTAGCTTTTTCCCATCCTCCTTTATCCTTATTCAGTATGTCACTAACAAAAACGGACATCGACATGAGTCTGCGCATTCACCAGCTGCTTGTGGACGCCGGGTTCACTCGGGAGCGAGCGCACTTCCAGTGCCAGATGGCGCAGTTCCTAGAGAAGCTGGCTGCTCAGGTTTATCGCTCAGAAATGCGAGTCATGACTGGCAGCTTCTCCGACGGCTGGGGCAACAGTCTGGTGCAGGTGACTGGCAAGACAGCCAGGGACTCCGACATCGACTGGACGGTGATTCAGGAAGGCGAAAAGTTTCACCTCGAATCCAGCTGCGAGTGTTCGAACACGAGGCGTCTGGAAGTTGTGGAAGGTCACGCTCCGATCAGTGCTCATGCAGGTTTGTGATGCTCACTGAGGCTCTAAAGTTCATCACAGAATGCATCTCACTGTCTTTCTACAGTTTACAATTGATTTCAAGTGAAAACTTAGAAAGGAAGCTCAAGGCTAGAGTTAGAGAATAAACCTTACAAAATAATGCATCTAGCTACTTCAAAATCAGTGATAATAAAGGAATCAAGGCTTCAAGGAATCAACACGATTCTTTACCACAGGCAGCCAGCCGGCAGTGGCCGCTCCGCCCTGTGGAATCCGACCTGCTTAGGACACCTGCTACGCCTACATGTGCTGCAACTCGTACGACACTCACCTGATCAACGTTCTCATCAGCGACGGCTTCAATTGCTGTTCAAGGAGGCGCTGGTGCTGATGCTGCAGCTCACGGCCAATGAGGCCAAGCCCGAGGTGTGCATGCCGCACTTCTTCTTGGAAGGCGCTCCGCTCTTCTTCAAAAGCGCCAGCGTGGGATCCGCGCAGACAAAGCTGGCCGTGTTCAGCTGCATCAAGCGAGTCCTGCTGGACCTGGCCGAGTTCGAGCAGCACCTGGCGAGTCAAGTGAGACCTCTGGGTGAGAGGACGAGCTTCTATTTCTACCCGTTCACGCTGCTTCCGCTCGGAGATCGGGCTCCGCAGCAGCAAGAGGCGTTGAGCTACTTTGCCGACATTTACGGCTTCGTGTACTGGCGGCTGGGCGAGCTGGCCGAGCTGCAGGCTGACCAGGCCGGCCACTTCTTCCACAAGCTGAGAGTCGCCGACAACCTGGCCTGCATGAGATGCGCTCGCCAGGTGCTCGAGGCTCTGGCGCACCTCAAACTCGGAGACCACATCTCTGCCCGCCAAGCGCTCAGACGCCTCGACGGTCACCGCACCAAGCGACTGTGGGACCCGTCACAGACGCTGAACGAGTCCGGCTACTACGCCAACTTCGAGGGCTACGACTTCGAGGAGCACGACTACAAAGTGTTGCGCGAAAGCGACTGGGCCTGGAAGTTCTGCTTCTGCTCGGACAGCCGCAAGCCAATCGGTGTGGACTTTGTGTCTCGGGAAGTGGTCGCTTGCTGTGTCTGCCACGTCAGTCAGGGCAACGCCTCGCATACTTATGTGAACTTTTACAGCCTGTGGCGCTGTCTGAGCATGCACTTGAGTGCACAGCAAGTCGGCGTCGACATCGAGTTAGAGAAGCGTTGCTGGCTGGCCGACCTCGAGGAGGATGCAGACTATGAGGAGCTGTTTGCGTTCAGCAACTTCTGCAGCGATGGGCACACGCTGAGGACGGTCGCTGAGCGCATTCGGGGATATCTTGGGTCCGACATCTCGCCAGCGGAGGAGGCCAGGGTGCAGCGAGTCGAGGAGAAGGCGAGACAGTGTCTGCTTGCAGAGTCCGAAGCCACAAACTGTTAGATTACAGGCACATTATCTGTTTATACAAGACTAATCGCTTTTAGCTTTGGTGTTCGTATTGATGGCGTTCGTAAATTATTCACTGATTCGTCGATTGATTAATGAAGATAAATTTTTGTTTAATTATATATAATTGTCAGTTGTTGTAACCTTCGTTTTCAACGTAGCTACTATATTTGAGGAGGCTAAAAAGTACTTCCGCAGCAGCCTTTTGACAATTTTGCATTGATCTAGACCTGACCTGATTCAGACTTGATTGGGTCACATGATTGAGATATAATTTTTTGACGTATTCACTCCCGCCTGGATCTGGATGCTGTGGCCGGAGAGAGGGGATGGCCACGTTGAGTGTTGAGGCGTCCTCCACTCCATTCCTTGTCCCTCTCCCGCATCTACAGCATCCACTCCCGCAGCCTCGGTGGCTTTCCGCTCTCTCTCTCTCTCTCTCTCTCTCTCTCTGTCTCTCTCTCTCTCTCTCTCTCTCTCTCTCTCTCTCCTTCTGCCCCCTCAATTTTCCCTCTGACCCTGTGACTGTCAACTCTCCCCTGCGACTACTTTTAGTAATTCCGTTAACACAAAAGCCACTCGATTCCCTAATGTAGGGAAATCCTGATAACTTTCTCTTCCCGATTCTCGCTAATATCGTGCTATTTCTACTAACTAAAGCATAGTAAATACGTAACTGTTATTCTTTCCCCCAGCCCCTCAATTCATTTTTAATGAGAGTCCCGCTCAGACTCTATCACTCTTTCTTTCAGTATGGTATGAAATAGAATGTCCCTTTTCTACCACACCCTCTGAATCATTACGCAATGTTCCGCTAATCACTCTGTCCTCCACCCTCTTCCCCAACTTCTATTGTTACTCTCAGTGTAGCATAAAATGCGTTCATGTTTAAACCCATGCGCGCTGTTAATACGACTGATCACCCCTGATCACGCGTCTTCCCCGTGATCCATACTCCAATCTACTTTTCCCACCTCACCTGAACATCTTAATTTTCTGGCACCCACTCTTTTTGCAGCCTTTTTTGTCCCCTGAGCAACCTGTGATTATCACCTCAACTCTATTGTTCTCAAAGCTAAAGTTCGGCTACGCTAACCCTATCTGCCATATTTTCGCATCCTCATTTCTCATGTAAAGTGTAATGAAAGTGTTGGAGCTTGGGAGATTTTTCTACTATTGTCTTTCAGTATTCTGGAACTCTTGTGTGAATACCTGATTCTGGATTGCCAAGCGTTTATTTAGGAAGTGAGTCATTATAGCCTAAGATTGTTATTTTAATGAGTTGATCATTTTTTTCTTACTTAATCCTACGTTTTGCTCTCAAGGATCATGAATTAACTTCCTCATCAAAGAGTCTGGGCGTCTAGCTAGGCTGTTCTAATATTTAATACATTTCCTTTGAAGACTATAAAGTAGGGGTAATTTTCCCTGCTCTGATCTCACGCCATTATTGTCAGTATTATTATTATTAGTATCAGAATAACTTAGGGGGTGAATAGAGGGTTTGAGTAAATTATAGCGTGCAGAGACGCGCGTAATACTGTAAGTAGAGGCGTGCGCAGAAGCAAAGGAGGGTTAGGAGGGGTAGGAGGCGGGTGAGACGAGAGGGAAGAAGGGCTCCAGTAGGCGCATCCCAAGGCTAGGAAGTGACAGAAACAGGGCCAGCGGGAGTAGATGTGACTAAAGAGGAGGCAGGGAAAGGCAAAGATCCCATTCACACCTCGAAGCTCCAGCTGCTGCGGACGGGGGAAATTCCGCGCCCTCGACAGCGCCCAGACAGCAGTGACAGCAGTATAAAAAATAAGATTAAAAAAACCAGTAACTGAGGCCGCCGGATGCAGTAGGAGATGCGCTTAATTGGCTACCATTAGCTAATACAGTATTTCAAGCATCGCCTAGTTTCAAGACAGTGTAATTCTGATGCGATTAGGAGAAGAAGTGTTTCCGCAAGTGAAGACTAAGTTTAGAAAAATTATGAAATTCAAAAAAAAAATCTATCACCGTTTACGAGAGATTATTTCAAAACTTACTTTTCCACATTGTTTAAGCTGCAGACAGTAAGAATATCAGAAGCAATGTAATTGCTTTTCAAGCATAAAATTTTAATCAAATGCCTAAAATTTTTGCGAAGAAAATCAAGAAATTCATTAGCAAGAAGTTTGCCTATTCAAAACAACGTCAAATAATTTTCCCGGTATCAATTAATTAGTTATTTAAAACAGTAGACAGGAATGACATCTTTGACATCTTTCAGCATCAACCAGCTAAAGTACCAGTAAGTCTGTATGTCTGTAAATAGCCTGTTCTGTGCAATACAAGTTACTTTTTGTATCTCATCGAATTAAACAGCCGCCGAGCAAAGGATTTTGTACTTTAAGCGCGTACTTAGGGACGCAGCTTACTCTTAAAATAATTATGAATGTCCGTTAAAATAATGCGCCATAAGTATATAATAAATTAAATTAAAAAGTTGGGAATGCTATCCAAACACTTAACTTAACTTTCTTTTGCCAAAACCACTATTTTCCTGAGCGAGCAGATAATGTGTCTGGAATCTAACAGTTTGTGGCTTCGGACTCTGCAAGCAGACACTGTCTCGCCTTCTCCTCGACTCGCTGCACCCTGGCCTCCTCCGCTGGCGAGATGTCGGACCCAAGATATCCCCGAATGCGCTCAGCAACCGTCCTCAGCGTGTGCCAATCGCTGCAGAAGTTGCTGAACGCAAACAGCTCCTCATAGTCTGCATCCTCCTCAAGGTCGGCCAGCCAGCAACGCTTGTCCAACTCGATGTCGACGCCGACTTGCTGTGCACTCAAGTGCATGCTCAGACAGCGCCACAGGCTGTAAAAGTTCACATAAGTATGCGAGGCGTTGCCCTGACTGACGTGGCAGACACAGCAAGCGACCACTTCCCGAGGCACAAAGTCCACAACGATTGGCTTGCGGCTGTCCGAGCAGAAGCAGAACTTCCAGGCCCAGTCGCTTTCGCGCAACACTTTGTAGTCGTGCTCCTCGAAGTCGTAGCCCTCGAAGTTGGCGTAGTAGCCGGACTCGTTCAGCGTCTGCGACGGGTCCCACAGTCGCTTGGTGCGGTGACCGTCGAGGCGTCTGAGCGCTTGGCGGGCAGAGATGTGGTCTCCGAGTTTGAGGTGCGCCAGAGCCTCGAGCACCTGGCGAGCGCATCTCATGCAGGCCAGGTTGTCGGCGACTCTCAGCTTGTGGAAGAAGTGGCCGGCCTGGTCAGCCTGCAGCTCGGCCAGCTCGCCCAGCCGCCAGTACACGAAGCCGTAAATGTCGGCAAAGTAGCTCAACGCCTCTTGTTGCTGTGGAGCCCGATCTCCGAGCGGAAGCAGCGTGAACGGGTAGAAATAGAAGCTCGTCCTCTCACCCAGAGGTCTCACTTGACTCGCCAGGTGCTGCTCGAACTCGGCCAGGTCCAGCAGGACTCGCTTGATGCAGCTGAACACGGCTAGCTTTGTCTGCGCGGATCCCACGCTGGCGCTTTTGAAGAAGAGCGGAGCGCCTTCCAAGAAGAAGTGCGGCATGCACACCTCGGGCTTGGCCTCATTGGCCGTGAGCTGCAGCATCAGCACCAGCGTCTCCTTGAACAGCGGCACCAGGCGATCCGGCTTCCAGTCGTCCGGCTCTTGTTTTCTCTCGAGCATGAAGAACAGCAACGTCTTCGCGTGGTACGTCTTGAGACCCGGAGTGCTCCAGCTTTTCGGAATGAGCCGCTTGAACAGGAACTTGAGCAGGATGAACAGTTGGCCTTGCACGGTGGTGAGGTTGCGCAGTGCCTTCTTCTCCTGGAAGCTGAAGCTCACGCGAAGCTCGGCAGTCTTGTCAGGCCTGGTCGCTCTGACCAGGTGCACGTTGCCCTCGCAATTGAAACCGTCGCTGATGAGAACGTCGATCCGGTGAGTGTCGTACGAGTTGCAGCACATGTAGGCGTAGCAGGTGTCCTGAGCAGGTCGGATTCCACAGGGCGAAGCGGCCACTGCCGGCTGGCTGCCTGCGGTGAAGAAAATTCCTTGAAGCCTTGATTCCTTAATAATCACTGATTGTGAACAGCCAGGTGAATTGTTGTAAGGTTATTTATCTACTCTAGTTTTTACTTGCAATCAATTGTAAACTGTAGAAAGACAGTGAGATGCATTCTGTGATGAACTTTAGAGCCTCAGTGAGCATCACAAACCTGCATGAGCACTGATCGGAGCGTGACCTTCCACAACTTCCAGACGCCTCGTGTTCGAACACTCGCAGCTGGATTCGAGGTGAAACTTTTCGCCTTCCTGAATCACCGTCCAGTCGATGTCGGAGTCCCTGGCTGTCTTGCCAGTCACCTGCACCAGACTGTTGCCCCAGCCGTCGGAGAAGCTGCCAGTCATGACTCGCATTTCTGAGCGATAAACCTGAGCAGCCAGCTTCTCTAGGAACTGCGCCATCTGGCACTGGAAGTGCGCTCGCTCCCGAGTGAACCCGGCGTCCACAAGCAGCTGGTGAATGCGCAGACTCATGTCGATGTCCGTTTTTGTTAGTGACATACTGAATAAGGATAAAGGAGGATGGGAAAAAGCTAAATTTGAGCAAAAAATGCACATCTACAAAAAATTATATTTACAGCAGCTTTTACTCCTTCACTCACTGCAATTTAAGTGCTGCTATCTCAGACCGAAAATAACGCACAAGATCGATATTTCCTCCTTCTGCACCGACACGCAACGTTTCATTAAACCTACAGCACAGGCAACAATATGTATGAAAATGTGTTATTTCTATTTCCATTTGAAATTTCTGCTGTTGTTATGTCCTGTATCAACTTGTGCATACAAAAAACGCAATTTTACACAAAGTGTATACCAGCTTGTCTACCTGGAAGGGACTTCGCTGTCCTTAGAGGTCAAATATCTGTTCAGCAGGTCAACAACCGACTGATGCCCGCAACTCCAAGCCAGGTCCAAGGCCGCCGACTGCCCGACTGTTTCCTCTGCATCGGCGCCGTTGGACAGCAAGGCCTCTACGATCTCTGCGTAGCCCCGGCTAGACGCTCGCATCAGCAACGTCCAGCCGTCGGTCATGACCGCCCTGCAGCTCAGGTCCACAAAGTGAGCCACCAACGACAAGCTCAGAGCGATGAAGCCACCAACGATTGCTGCGTGAGCGACAGAGTGCGTTTGAGCAGGCGTCAGGTGTGACAGCACCAGTCGGAGGGTGTCGCTGAGGTTATTCGCAGCCTCTGAGTCCAGACACCGAATCAGGCTTCCAGGATTGTACTTGACCAGCTCTGCAAGGCTGACACCGTTTTCAAACAGAGCTTCTGCAACCGCCAAGCTGCGCTGCTGGAGAGCCGTTTGAATTATTTCGCTAGCATCAGTGACATCCAGCTCAGCAGCCGGGGAGAAGCCCAAGTCGATCAGTAGCTGAATAGCGTGGGACTTTCTTTGAGACGCCACCTCGCGTAAGGCTGCTGTAAGAAGCTGCTTTCTCTCGGAATCGGTAGGAGAGCACCAGGTAAGCAGTTGGCTTGCCGAGTCTTTTAGTCCGTTTTTGATGGCTGATACAAAAGCCATGCAGACAAAGTATTGCTTCTCCTCGGAAGCCCTGAACTCCAGCAGTTGACAAAGTGTGTTTGTCTTGTCTTTAACTTGTGACGGACAGTGGAGAGATCTATCAGTCAGTGACGCTAAGGAGCTGAGCACAGTACGCATTAAGTTATCTGTTGATAGAAACTCAACGACGGACGGAAATTTGAGCAGCTCCTGCAGCACGGCCGAGTTGCAGGCTTCTGCAGCAGCGGCGGCACACTTCGGCAGCAAGCTCATTCTGCGCTCGTCCCCCGAGGCGTCTCCGATGGCTTCGAGCAGCCTGGATACAACAGGCCAACTTGAGAACTCCGCAGCTACGATAGCGGGCTGTCGGTAAGTGGAATGTCTGTCCGGATCAGGGTCCGCACCAGCAGTCAGAAGCTGCTCAACGATGGCCTGAGAGTTGGACCTGGCAGCCAGTTGGATGGGTGTTCCGTTGAAGTCTTTTCGCAGGCCGCGACTGCGTTTGTTGGGGTCGGCGCCGCGAGCCAGAAGCAGCTCCACCATGTCGGGCTGTCCGACAGCGGCCAGGCACAAAGCATTGGCCAGAACTTGGCCGTCTAGAAAAGTCGGATTGACTTCCGGCTTGCAGAGCAGCAGACGGACAACGTCTGTTGCAGCTGTGTTAAGTGCGGAGCCCAGCGGGCAGTATCTAGTGCTGATGCGGACGGCAGGACTCGCTCCAGAACGAAGCAGCAGCTCGACAATGCGGTGGTGACCGGCCTTCGCTGCGTAAGACAGCGGCCGGCAGCCACGAAAACGCTGCTCCGGCATGTCCGGATCGGCGCCGGCCTCCAGTAGGGCAGCCACGATTTCAAAGTGGCCACACCGAGCGGCTTCACGTGCATCAACCCGGAGTAGGCAGTGTTTGGATCGGCCGCCCATTGTCTGAGCAGATGGCGCACCAGGCTTGAATTATTTTCTTGCGTTGCTTTTATGAGAGCTTGTTGTGTGAGAGCGTGATGGACTTTCGCTCCTTCTGTGCAGGCCACCAGAAGCAGTTGATCCATGCGACTCAAGCAGCCAGCGGCGACTGCATCATCGATAGCGTCTGTCGCAACTGCCTTCGAGTTTTGCGCTATTAGTATGGGAGGTTAATGCGTTTAATTTCCTGCACCGGGTAACGCTTTTTCAAGGTGAAATAAAAGAAAAAGTAAATGAAAATCCTACCCATTGAAATCGACGGCTTAGAAAAGCAATGCCTCGTCGTCAAAATAAAAATTGGCTAATGTAGCAGTTAAAATCAAACCGTTGTGAAACTAGCTGTTAAAAAATTATAGCACTTCTTACTCTGGTTGCATGCAATCTGCTTTTATAGAATGGCAATGCACCAGCCCCCGCATTACCTACTCGTATTCTGTGGACATGAAAAGTACCAAGCTGTTCTTATCTTGAGCTGTATGGGACTTACTGCGTGATTTACCGTTTGCTTTGCTACACTTTAAAGATGAGTGAGCTGAGCGAAAGACTAAAGTAAATTTTTAAAGAAGAATTAAGAAGACTTTTGTAGTCTTAGCGATCAATGGAAGCCATTATCAGTAAAGATATAGGGGTAGCAACTCCAGATATAGATAACCAAGCTGTTTTTTTCTTGAACTGCTACACAGTAAAGGGTCGCGGTTGTCTCTGTAATTGTAGCAAGTTTGGTTGTCAAGGACATAATTTTTTTGTTGCTACAGCAACACAGCAGCACGCAGCAAAATTTAAGCTTTTCTGGTACATGCATTGTGTCACCAAGTGCTCTAAATTATGTACTCGTAGTATTAATATTTTAGCATTCATAATTTGGTGTTTGAACAGGTGAAAAACCGCGTTGTTGTTGGTTGTTCCATGTGCAGCGCTGCTGCAGTAAAAAGGCTCAGGACTACTTAACAAATTAATTTTGTGGTGATCAGGGACAACTTAAGTATACACTTAAGTAGCGTTAGTGTAACTTAAGTGTTAGCGTTGTCCTCGCACTGGCCGTGCACGCCCCGTTGCTTGAAGTCCTGGATCCTGTAATTTTCACAGGAACTAGCTCCACAATGACCGCCTTGTTTTATTCAGCTCCGTTTAATGATTTTTGTCGCGGCCGTTTCTCGTTTCAGCAAGTGGGAGCTTATTCATATTTCGTGGGTATGATAAACTTCCGATTGGTGATCCGCTTGTTGTCAGGGCAATCTTCGCCGTCTTCGTCACGAGGCTACATGTACATGTATCTCAAGCTTAAAATTAAAAGTGCATGCATTGCGCAACCCATTCTTATATGTAATTGCCAGTGTAATTGAGTGAATACATGACTGCGCTAGGCTATATTTACTTAAATATAAGCAACGCGTTTTTTGACTCATTTTTCACATGCTACTCTAACTAGGACCCGGCATATATCCCGTACATGCTGCTCACGACGCACAGGTACGTACAGCTAGCTACTGGACCTTTGCCTCGCTGTCATTACTGCGAACTCGATACAGCAGTTGAAACTGTAGTAGTAATTAGCTGTTGGCATTATTATATATCTTTTCTAATATTTAGACAGAATCTTCAGTCCCGGAGCTCAATTGAAGCTAATTTATTGATTTGATTTCTCAGTGAGTCATTTAAGAAGCCAGCCCCAGCCTTTGCCATCCTTACGTCATCGTCAGCCTGGACATGCATTCAGCTCTGCCTGCATTCGCAACCAGCATTCAATTCAGATTTACAGCTAATACCTGTGCGACTCTACTACGAGATAAATCTGCGTAAATTGCTAACAGTTTCTTACTTTCACTTAAAAGTAAGTGGTGGCAGCGACGTTAGCGTCCTAATGTCGATCAGCTGAAGAGTCGACAATCGACATTCAAAATTAAATTCGAGGAAATTTCATAATTAAAAAATTGTAACAGTGTCTCCCATTAAAACAACGCTACCATAGACTTTTCTTTTAGATGACTGGAAAAAAATTAAGGGGTAGCCAGTAGCTATAATTTATGTTAAATTTACTGACTTTTACTTAGAATTACTTTATAGTGCAGCACCGAAACTCGGGCGTTCAAGGAAACTAAGACACAAAATTTCAAACAACAGCAAACGTCACCCAATCTTGGAAACTAAGTTGAGGAGGAAAATAAGATTTCAATTGTGAACCAAAAAGCGTCTCGTGAGCCAGGATTTTTAAAATGGCTGATACACATGAAGTTGATCCGCTCTTTGAAGTAAAAAATAATTTTTATTTGGGCAACTACCAGCAATGCATTAATGAATGCCAAAAAATAAAGGTATGATGCACTAGTTATTATTATGAGTCTGTCTGTCAGATCTTGTATGATAGGCCTAAGTTAGTCTTAGTAATATACTTTTTTGCTTTAGTGTAAATAATGGCAGTTACATCCATATCTTATGCATGTTTTGGTAACCTCAGTACTGCTAGCAAAACTAAATGCTAGCAAAAGTTGTCAAAAGTGAAAATTAATTTAGGACCCTATTTAACTAAGTTATATGCCCTATTGTAAGTTTTGATTTTTATAGTTTTTTGTACCATTTTTTCAACATTATTGGCAGTGGCAATGTTAGACCTATGGACATTCATTTAAAATGAATGTTGGTTTATTTAGCCAAAGCCAATTTGGCCTATGCAAATTTAGCCAAAGCCTATTCAGCCAAAGTTTTGACCCATTTGGCCAACTATTCAATTTATATAAAGTAGGGTTTTGTATTTACATAGTAATTCTTTCCACTTTTATCAGTCAATGCAATTTTTCATTAAATTTAAAGTCAAGTTTGCACTTCCATTTGTTTATGTAAGTAAAATAATATTACAAAGTACATGTACTAATAAAAATCTATATTACCAAAAGCCAGGCGCGTAGCTAGGATTTCCTTCTGGGGGGGGCAAAAATTTTGCAACTTACTGGGACAAAAATGTCAAAGGACAAAAAAGGTCCCGCAAACCACTTTTGCCTGAATTTTCCTTTTTTTCCATTTCTATTTCCATTTCCTTTCCTTCTGCTTTAAATTGTGACATTAAAAAAATTTTAAATTTCAAAAATTTTGTCAACATCAGCCGTCTGGGGGGTCCCATGACCCCCCCTTGGCTATGTCCCTGCCAAAAGCCGTAATGTGTTCCAGATTTTGTGCAAAGATTCTATCACTGATGCTTCTTGACTCTAACTTTACCCCTATACAACATTGGCATCCTTAATCCTTTTCCTTCATATTGTATCACTTGTAAAGCTCTAGCTTTATAAATATAGACATATCATAGTAGCAAGATCAATGAAATAAATACCAAATAGCAAAGATTCATCTAATGTAATTTAAATTTCAATTTTAGTATGCATTTTATAATCCTACAATTTGCCCATTGGTTGTAGCATTATTAGAAATATTTTTTTAAATTCTATTTCATGTTTATCACCCTAAATTGGTATCAAAAATGTAGAATTTTGGTGTTTGATGTGATGTGGCAATTAAGTATCCATGGCAATAATTACTCTAGACTTATTTTTTAAGTTTCTATGGCTAGAGGTGCATAAAAAAATTTGCAACACTATGCTTAATCCAAGCTAATTTTTATATGTACTCAAATTTTCTCACCCTATATATATCATACCTGGAGGCCATCCTGTAGCACCAACATTTTTTGTAATCCCAACACTCTACTCAATACTCTAATTGCCCAATATTATCCCTTTTATTTTTTGCATTTTTAGCACATTTTTGTAGTTCTCTATATTTTTCTCTACTATTTGTAGGTGTCAGTCTTAGAACTTCTTGAAATGTAATAAGTCTTAGAGTAGTCTAGTACAGAAGAATCTATAGCTAAGCCTGTAACATTTACTGTTTAAAAGACCAGCGACAGCCAACTGGCTACTCAGCGCGACACATTTCTATACCGGGCCTACATTGGCCAGCGCAAGTACGCCGTTGTCCTTGACGCTATTGGTCGCGCCGCCTCGCCGGAGCTTCAGTCCGTTCGCCTGCTAGCCGACTATTTGGCTTCGCCTGACAAACGGCCGGCCATCTTGGCCAGCCTGAACGAGAAAATGAGCGGCAGCCTTGGGGAGAACGACCACATCAGCCTGCTAATGGCTGCCACCGTCTTTCTCTATGAGAATGTGAGCTGGCGCTTGTTTACTTGCCTGCTCTAATAGTTTGTTGAGTGGGTTTTTTAGGTTTATTTTAGCCCTAAACAACTTTACTAGATTCCCGGCTGTTTGTTGGGGCCTCCAGCCTCCCAGATCCTTAGTTTGATGAGGCCGCCAGCCTCTCAGATCCTCAGGCTGTTTGTTGGGGCCTCCAGCCTCCCAGATCCTTAGTTTGATGAGGCCGCCAGCCTATCAGATCCTCAGGCTGTTGGTTGGAGCCTCCAGCCTCCCAGATCCTCAGGCTGTTGGTTGGAGCCTCCGGCCTCCCAGATCCTCAGGCTGTTGGTTGGAGCCTCCGGCCTCCCAGATCCTCAGGCTGTTGGTTGGAGCCTCCGGCCTCCCAGATCCTCAGGCTGTTGGTTGGAGCCTCCGGCCTCCCAGATCCCCAGGCTGTTGGTTTGGGCCACCAGCTTTCCAGATCCTTAGTTTGATGAGGCCGCCAGCCTCCCAGATCCTCAGGCTGTTTGGTGTGGCCTCCAGCCTCAGATCCTCAGGTTGCTAGGGCCACGACACTCTAAGATGTACCATGTTAAAGAATAATTATCTTGCACAAATTTTACTGTAAAGAAGAAGTAATTCCATAATCATTTTTATTTATTCGCCGTCAAGGACTCGGACTCGGCGCTGCGCCTGCTGCACCAGACTGAGCACATCGAGTGCCTCGCCCTGGCCATCCAGGCTCTGCTGTCAATTGATCGACCGGATGTGGCTCGTAAAGAGCTGGCTAGAATGCAGGTTGGCTATTATTGTGCTTGGTTTACTAGTTTACTCTACTGGTAGTAGTATTGCTTGTGTAGTGAATGCATTTATACAGATTTTCTTTAGTGTACAAAAAACTTGGTTATTTTATTTGCCTTGTTAAGTACAATAATTTTTATTTGAAAAAACTATAACTTCAGGCTTTTTCTGAGGTAAAATGCAGAAGGTTTCTCAAGTTAACTGTGTGCTTTTTTGGTACGTTTTGTTGGTTGGCGGTTTATTTGTTCTGATTTGTTGGTCTATTCTAGCGTTTTATGTTATAAAGCAAGCTAAATCTGTAGGAGGGCTGCAGGCACTTTGACGCTTAAAGCGACATCGTCTCCCACAATGTAACCAGCGACTGGGCATGACTGTCAATTGCGCTGACTCCTGAAGCGCGTTCAGTCACACTAAGTACGGTATGCAGGCATAGACACACACACAGGCCGGCATTCCAGTCACGCACTCATAGGGTGTACAAGCAGCGGTTCCAGGAATGTACACTCTCTATGCTTTGGGGGTTGCCCTAATGGGCGTAAATTGCTTAACTGGCCCATAGCCCAACCAACTCATGCACAAGGCCCCAAATTAATGTGACCCTGCACACGAAACCGCGCTAGGGGAAATAGCCAACCTACAAGGCGGGGTCGAACCTGGACCAGTGGCACACAAAGCAGACGCGCTAGACCGCTGATTTTGTGCTTTTTTTATTTAATGTTTTCTGTTATCATTGTGAGCTCGTTTTGCCACCTCTGCGACAAACTTGAACATCTTAAATCGTGTGGCTGGCGGCCCAATCTAGGGGTCTGAGGGTGTCTGGCGGCCCAATCTAGGGGTCTGAGGGTGTCTGGCGACCCAATCTAGGGATCTGAGGGGGTGTCTGGCGGCCCAATCTAGGGATCTGAGGGGGTGTCTGGCGGCCCAATCTAGGGATCTGAGGGTGTCTGGCGGCCCAATCTAGGGGTCTGAGGGTGTCTGGCGGCCCAATCTAGGGGTCTGAGGGTGTCTGGCGACCCAATCTAGGGATCTGAGGGGGTGTCTGGCGGCCCAATCTAGGGATCTGAGGGGGTGTCTGTCGGCCGAACCTGACGATCTGAGAGGGTATGTAGCTGATGACTGGGCCTGTCTGATTTGCAGAGCCAATCGTAATATAATCGTGCACGCTATTCTGGTTCGTGTTAGCTTTTTTATCCGTTGCCATTTGCACCTGAAATTGGAGTTTGTTTGAAGCGCATCAACACGCGCTACTGTTAGTAGGCCTGTTGACATTTTTAGTTTTTAATTTTAATGAAAAAAAGACGCACTCACTCACTTTAAGGCTGTTGACGAAGACTCGACGCTCACCCAGCTGGCCACAGCCCAGGTTGGCATTCACACTGGCGGCGGCGAGAAGCTGCAGGACGCATTCTACGCCTACCAGGAGCTGATTGACAAGTACGGCAGCACTAGTTCGCTGCTCAATGGCAAAGCCGCCGCTCTGATGTGCCTCGGTCGCTGGGCCGAGGCTGAGCCGGTGCTGCAGGAGGCTCTGGATAAAGACAACAACCATCCGGACACGCTTATCAATATGATTGTTCTGTCGCAGCACCTCGGCAAGGCCGACGTCTGCCACAGGAACGTGTCCCAGTTGAAGGATTCTTATCGGTCGCATCCCTGGGTGCTGGATTTTGTTGCCAAGGTGAGATTTATGCCCATTTTTAATGTCTTTGTAGATTCTTGTTTTTTTCATGTCAAGTACTTACAGTCTTTGTTCTTGGCTTTTTGTTGCTCTCTTTATGTCTTTCGGTCTCTTTATATTGGTCTTTGTTCGTAAGTAGACTTTGAATCCTTTATATATCAGTCTTTGTTCATAAGTGGACCTTGAATTCTCCTTTATATATCAGTCTTTGTTCGTAAGTTGACCTTGAATCCTCCTTTATATATTGGTTTTTGTTTGTAAGCTGAATTTTAATTCTCCTTTATATATTGGTCTTTGTTCGTAAGTTGACTTTGAATCCCCCTTTATACATTGGTCTTTTTTCTCTTGCATTTTATGCAAAAGTCTTCATCCCCATGCTCTTTTTGGTTTTTTAACATAGTTTTTGCCATGTGTTCCGGTTTGATAATTTCTTGAGCTTTAAACTGTTTAATGGTTATTTTTCAGTATCATTTTATCAGTTTTTCGACACGGTTATTTAACTAAAATGCAACCAATTTTCTCCCATTCCAGGAATCTGAATTCGACAAATTCAGCTCCAACTATCGAGAGTCCACAGCCAGCAGTTAAAAAAACACAATATACGATTTCCTCTGTTCTCACTCACTTTTGAACCTGTTGAACTAGTGCGCAACACATACTACTGATTGAGTAACTTAGTAATAGAATAAGTAAGATATCGCCTTTTTTCTTGTTTTTTGAGTTATAAAATATCAATTATTCCTTTATTTCTCTTGGCTCTTTGGACTTTTAAGCTAGCATAACATTATTCGTAACGTAACATTCTGTTCTTATATTGTTGCTAATGCTATTAATATCTGGATTGCTGAATTAAAAATAATTATTATAAAAATGCATAAAATATTTGCAATATATTTGCCACTAAATAAATATAATTCATTGGTTAACGGTTTGTTAGCGATTGTGTGAAAAATGGCTTTAAATCTAATTGATCAATTGGCTTTTTTATTGAGTAATTTGAAACTGTCTGTCTTTTGCTAGATTTAGGGCTTGAACCACAGACCTTCGGGTCAAAAATCAAACTCAAGGACACCTCAAGTCGAAGGACGGGACACTTCGTTTCTTGGAAAGTTTTTGGAGTCCACTTTTCGCGAAAAAAACACACTACGAAGATAGGAAATTGGCAGTTTTTCAACAAAATAAAGATTGCGCTCGATTGGAAGCAGATGCCAATCTCATCTTTGGATATGTGCTTCATGCCTTCTTACTCTATCGAACTATGTAAACCCTTATTTGTGAAATATTGATGTTTAAATTAATTTACCTTGTAAAAAAATTGTCCAACATAATATTTTCCATAAAATGGTATTTTAGCAGCTGCGCAGGTTCTGATCCTCTTCTATTGTAATCAAGTCTGTTTTAATCAAAGAACATTTCGATAAATCAATTTTGTATTTTGAGTAATTTGGTGTTCCCGTCACTTGGTTCACTCTCTGGATGGGCAATTTGCCATTCAGTAGTTTTTGACGAAAGTAAATTAATATCAATAAAAATAATAGGAAGATCAATTTATCACAAATTAAGACGTACATAGTTCGATAGAGTAAGAAGGCAAGAAGCACATATCAAAAAATGAGATTTGCATCTGCTTCCAATCGAGCGCAATCTTCAATTTTATGTCGAAAAACTGCAAATTTCCTATCTGCGTAGTGTATTTTTTCGCTAAAATTGGAATCCAAAAAACTTTCCAAGAAACGAAGTGTCCCGTCCTTCTACTTAAGGTGTCCTTGATCGAACAATAGTCAAAAAGTCCTGCTTGAATTTTTTTTAATCAAAGGACGCAAAAAATTGGCAAAACTATTTTTTATATATTTAGATACATGTGCGGAGGTGAACGCTAAGTGACTGATACTTCACATTAATTTGGTTAAAAAAATCGAGTTAAGTTATATTTTTCGAGATTTTTTAAAAATTCAACTAGCCTTAGAAAAAATTGCAAGACATTTCTTTAACTGCATAGCGATAAAGGTATCACAGTATCGAAGAAAATCGTCGCAATTCGAGTCTCGAACATTCGCTACAGTCAAAGAATGGACCTTTTTTAAAATAAGATTGACTCGAGTTGCAGCTCTTAATATTGATACTGCATAGCAACAGCAGATAGCTAGTCCCTCCCCCTACACCTATCTATACAGCTCCAATCTAGATTTTTTCTCCTTGCCATAGCTAGCTGTTATAGTGCAGAGACGCAAATATGCATGTTATGTGTTGAGAGAACGAAACCCTAAACCGGTGCGCGGGGGGGCGTATCTGCGCTTTTGTGTAGAGAGCCGCTCGCATATTTATCTGTTGTCAACGTCTCAGAAAAGGTCCTCAGTCGCAAGAGCCCGGGTACACAGCTACATGTAGTTGCTATATCTGCGTTGCTCTCAATACATTCACTGTCAAGTGTATAAAAAAAACTGTTGCTAACACTTAAATTTGTTGCATTGAAAAAAGATACTAAACAGTCGGACTATTTTTGAGAAGCAAGGTTTTCTTTAGCTAAGATGACGGACACATTCACTAAGCAATTGTTGGAGTCGCACAATTACTACAGAGACTTGCATCAGGTCGGCCCGCTCGCCTACGACAAAGACTTAGGCAAAGCGGCACAGAAATGGGCCGAGAATATTGCTAAGAAGGACAAGTTGGAGCACGATTCCAGGTGCCAGGCAGACAGCATTGGGGAGAATGTTGCTATGAAGTACAGCTCAGAGAAGACCGACTTTCCCGGTGAGAAAGAGAAGATAAAATACCTGTTTGTTTGTCCCTTAGTTTAATTAGGACTGCCACTTTCTTTGCCAGTCCGCTATAGTTTAGGACTGCCACTTTATTTACCAATCAAGCGACAACCAACCTGATTGAACAGGAAGTGATTTCACCGACTACTGGTACTCTGAAATTGCCGACTACGACTTTAACACGGAGAACCAGGTTAACTGCGGTGAGTGACTGCCTAATACTTCCGGTTGCAAGCTTATAAATCGACCTTCAATTCAGTAATCGATCAACTCTTATAGGCCACTTCACCCAGGTGGTGTGGAAGGCCTCGGAGAAGGTCGGCTTCGGCAGGGCGGTGTCAAGCTCCGGCCGAGTCTATGTAGTTGGCCGCTACAGCCCAGGTGGCAACTATATGAACCAGTTTTTGGCCAACGTTCGGCCGCCCAAGGATGGCAAAGTTCGCCTGCCGGAGAGCCTGCAGCAGCGACAGCCGTCCGGAGGAAGTGAGTGAGGAAGGGAATCCTTTTTATAGGGGATTGTTTTAGAAGGACATCCAGATAGCAGGAAAATCGAGGGGAATCCACGGGGAATCCAGGAGGAAGAGATCCCATAGGGAATCCAGGAGGAAGAGAATCCAGGGGGAATCCAGGAGGAAGAGATCCCATAGGGAATCCAGGAGGAAGAGAATCCAGGGGGAATCCAGGAGGAAGAGAACCCAGGGGGAATCCAAGGAAGAGAAACCAGGGGGGAATCCAGGAGGAGGAGAACCCAGGGGGGAATCCAGGAGGAGGAGAACCCAGGGGGGAATCCAGGAGGAGGAGAATCCAGGGGGAATCCAGGAGGAAGAGAACCCAGGGGGAATCCAAGGAAGAGAAACCAGGGGGGAATCCAGGAGGAAGAGAACTCAGTGGAATCCAGGAGAAAGAGAACCCAGGGGGAATCCAGGAGGAGGAGATCCCAGGGGGAATCCAGGAGAAAGAGAACCCAGGGGAATCTATGGGGAATCTAGGAGGAGGAGAACCCAGGGGGAATCCAGGAGAAAGAGAACCCAGGGGGGAATCCAGGGGGAATCTAGGAGGAGGAGAATTAGGGGGAATCCAGGGGTGGAAAATCCGGGCAATTTCAGGGGAAGTCTAAAAGGAAGAGAATCTAGACAAAATCTATAGGTGGAAAATCCGGGGGGAGTCCAAGAGGAGAAGAATCCAAGCTAGAAGAAGCAAATCTTATTCGACGAAAAATCCTTAACAGTATAAAGAACTCATCTGTCAATAAACGGACGCACTCAAAACATCCCCCCAGAAGCGGCTCCCCGTCTTGGAGACCGCCCCACAGTCGGAGGCGCCGCCGCCGCCGCCGCCGCCGCCAGCCCGTCTGACAAGCCGGCCAACCCAATTGGGCCGAAGAACCCGACCGACACTCTGCTGACGTCCAACACGAGCAGCCGGACTGAGGGCGGCAAGAAGATCACCATCGTCACGGAGCGATACCGGACCGCCGACGGGTCCGTGTACACAAGAGAGCGGGAGACCACGTACTACTGAGCGGAAAAGTAGTATGACGCCTAAAAGGGAACAATAAAACTTGATATATTAAGCCAATAATTAATTTTAATACCTATTTTAATTACTAAACAAACTATAGCTCACTGAAAACAACATTTAACGCAATAATAATTGCTAAAGTATTTTATTAGTTTGGCTAAAATCATTATAAAATTGCTACTTTAATACACGGATATCATTATATTGGTTTCGTTAAAACGATTTTTTAAAATCTTGCGTAATTTTTTTTACAGAAACTTACAATAAAAAAATTTTGCTAGCGTTTATCAAGTAAGCACACCCGCTTATTATATCAATTAAACTGACTCCCACTTTGATACTGTTTATAAAGTACGTAGACGCACTCTCTCTTATTAATTGTCACCAAATCACTTACTTCTTTTTGATCGCAAATAACTCCCATTAATTCAAAATCCGTTTGCGCGAGCATTAAAATATTAAAATAAAAATTAAAACAAATGTTTAGAAATAATATTACATTTATTTTGCTTTCATACATTAGGTGACGCCTAATGCAAGTGTACAATATCCGAAGTGTCTTTTACTACTAGATATCTACAATATTGATTATTTGTCACGTATTTCCTTTAAAACGTGCAATTCTCTTTCGGCAGCGATTTCAACTGAAAAAAGCTACTATTTAAAGTACAAAATAAAAGTACACACAATTAAATTAAAATTTAAAAGTACACCAGTTAAAGTACAAGTTGAAAGTACATTATTTAAAGTGCAAGTTAAAAGTAAGCTACTTAATGTACAAGTTGAAAGTACATTATTTAAAGTGCAAGTAAAAAGTAAGCTACTTAAAGTACAAGTTAGGAATGCACTATCTAATGCCTCTTGATCTTTGAATTCAGAAGCTAAATCATAGTGTAGACGGACACGTAGTTGAGGCTGCCGCATGCGTCACGCGGATTGCCTGGACAATCGACGTCGCAATTGTGAGCGGGCGCTTTATCGCCGATGCTTTTGAAGCCGCACCAGCAGTGGCCCCGGCCGAGGCCCATCAGACCGGACGCCCGACTCGACTTCTTGCACTCCTCGTTGCAGTCTTTGGAATTGAGGCGGATCATCGGCTTCTTGCGCGCCTCGCTAACCTCCTCCATCTGTTCGGAAGGATAGCAACCCCTGTATTCGATCTTGGGCTTGGGCTTCTTCAATGACTCGGCGATTTCTGCAACAAATGAAACAACAATATTAATGTAGGTCTCGTGCTGTGCAGTGTTTCTGACATTGTGTTACGAGTACAGCTTTCAGTAAAGCAAGTATTAAATCTAAAAATTCACGGAAAATTTTGGCGCGAATTTGTTACTTTCAGGGTTCTTTAACCCAAAACAAACCATTTTTGTGTTATTGAAAATTCATTAATTTTTTTTGCTATATTGGCTCTATACTACTGAGTTGTTTTTTTCAAATTTTTCAAATTTCAATTTCGCAAAAACAATTGAAGCTCCGAAAAAATTCGAAAAAACTGTCTTAGATCTAAGTCACAGTCCTAAATTTCTATATTTTTAACGAAAAAAATAATTAAAATTAAAATCCATGACTTTGTAGTGGACTTTAGTGCCATAAAATTTCCCCAAAAGTTTCAGAAAGTATTTATTTAATATTGTCGCTAGCAACCAAACGTGTTTGTTCTTTAGCTAAGTTTCACAGTTTAGAAATATTTACGCTCGTTTAAATCAAACCGAGTGTGTAGGCATTCTTGTTATTATAACAAATCCTATAAAACTTAAAATTTTCCATGCTCGTGTTGACTTATTCGATGCTTCTAATCTCACTAAAGAACTGAGATTTTAAAAAACTTACCTCTAAAGCAGCAGTCTCCAATTGTGACGCAGAGCATCATCAGCAGTAACAAGCCACCAAGATGCTGAGCTGGGCGTGAAGTCATTCTGTCCCACTTCGTGGCTTGTTTAAAGTATTTTTAATGGCAATTCACTTTAGATATATACGAACGATGAAACCAAAAAAAATTTAAATGCAAGCCACCCACAGTGATTTTTACATAGACAGTGCTAGAAAAAAGTGGCCTATGTTTTACCTATTCCTTATTATAAAAATAGCCACTCGGCTAGAGAGAGCACCTTTTGACGCGCTTTTCTGGAAAGAATATTTTCGGAACCGCTGAGCACTCTATAAGGAGGGGTGTCGCTTTCATACCTGTAAACCCAAAATTTCACGTCGAACAATCCAGATGTCTGTAAACCCTTCAATAATTTTTGACGATGTGAAATATCTAAGCTTATGAAATTTCGACATTTTGAAAAAACTGAAAAATCTTTGGGTTTGTGAAGCGACCCTCCTATAAAGAGCTTGCAGCAGCAGCAGCTGAAGGTGACTATACCGGACAGAACAGCCAGGTGCAGTCCGCTTCATCGTGGTCCCCGCGAGAGACAGCAGCCATGATCCTCGTCTCTCAGTGCAAATAAACAATCAGACCAGATGCCAGTCACGTGCATTCGTGAGTCCCAGGCCCAGCCACATCGTCTTCCTGCAGGAAGAGGCTGGAAAGGCATGCGAATACTGTAACTAGGATATGCGTAACGTGAAAAATTGGCTGCGGGCCAAAGCATCGTCGTCTTCTTGGTTGACTACATGTAGTTTTTTCGCTACCCGGATGTCTGTCTGGAGTCGGCGTAGCCCATCCGCGCGCGAATTTGCATCAACCATTACGTGAAAGTACGAGAACTGCACGTCTGCAGGCTATACTATATATACATGTCCGACTCAAATCGAAATATACAATGTCTGATTAAGGTAAGTTAGGCGGCCACGAAGACTGCTAAAGAATACACTTTATATGGGCAAGGTCACTAAGCTCGTCACTAAGGTCACATGTACGTGTACGAGCTGGCAGATGCGACCGGGTGGGCCACAAATCCCTGGCTCCTCTCACTGGAGACGCCCCAGATAGCTTTTTAACAGCTATCCTTAATTTGCTGCTGCGAGCGTAACTATCTGAGTTGAGTGCATCTTAGACTCAACCCACACAATAATATTTGAAAGTACAGCGCATGAGCATGAGCTCCCTATCAATCTTGGGAAATCTTGGGAAGGCGTTATTTGTTTATATGAATTGGAAAGACTTTAAAAACTTGTATGTATTTCGACACACACAAATGCATGTAAAGAAAGGTAACTTCAATTGTGAAGTAGCTCGTAAAACTTTATGAAAAAGCCTTAAAGTCTGCTGCAGCAGGAAGCAGTTGGTAGTAATTCCAATACAGAAGCTTATTTTGACGGGGTGTTATCGTGGAGGCGCGCACCCGCCAGTCGTCACTGATCATTGTCTTTATTGACCTTCAAAAAGCGTTTGACTCGGTGACGAGAGCTTCCACTCGTCCTCCGAGCCTACCGGGTGCCTCAGCAGCTCATTGACGCCATCATATGTCGCCGTACGACCAAACTCGCGCTGCTGTGGTAACGGCAGACGGCCTGCTGTCTGACTTGTTCGAGACCTCGTCAATAGTGCTACACTACAGCTGAGGATGGCTTCCTGCTTCGCCGACGCATCGTTCGACGCCACGCTGAGAAACGCCTTAGCGTGCTGGGCTACGCCGCCCTACCTCGCCCTCCTGTCTTCCACCGTTGAAGGCGCTCAGTGCCAAATTGACAGGCTGGTCTAGGTGGCATCAAGCGTTGGCCTCCACGCTGAAGACCGAGGTGCTAACCGCCGTGGCCGACATCACAGCGGAGCTGACATGCCGCGGCGCAGACGGGCAGAAGACTATGCTCGCACGCTGCCAGCAGTTCCCCTATCTCGGCGGTCTGGTGCCCAACGTTGAAGAGGACATCCGGCGGCGCAGAGGACTCGCCTGGGAGAGCCTACCGATCGATCCGTGCCGTTCTCCAGTCCAAAGCGCTGCCCGACCGCCATAGGGCTCGGCTGTGGCAGGCGGTATAGTCGAAACCGTCCTGCTGTACAATGTTAAGACGTGGACACTGACGGCAATGCTGGAGCTGCAGCTTGACTTGGCGCACTCGGGGCTGTTTCGTGCCGCCTTCCAAGCCGACGAGAGTGTCGGGTCTGAGACTCTGTACGAGAGAGCCCAGCTAAAACGCCTGTCTACCATTTTACGCCGACGGCGACTCCAACTGTTGGGTCACGCAATCAGGGCCGAGAGCTACTGCCCCCAACCTGTTCAGGGCGAATTCTGCTGCTCACCTTGCAAGGACCGTTCAGGCGAGGTCAGGTGCAAACCCAGAGATTTGTGGACTGCATCCTGCGCGACGCCGGGGCGCCCGACGCTGTCAACGGGCCGGACATCGTCCGCTGGCTTGCGCTGCGGCGCCTGCCCAAAATGATTTTGACCCTGGGGCTGCTTCTTTTATTGTTATTGTTGTTGTTTGGCGGGGATACAGGAATTTTTAAACGGGGGCACACAAATAAAAAAATTCAAGATTGAAGTTGTAGGAGAAATCATTTAGCGAAAAAAAAACTAAATAAATAACCAGAATCTTGTACTACTTTGAGTGCTATGACATATACTAGCTTTTTGGGTTAAAAAGTCTGTATAACTATGTAAATGGCTTATGGATTTGCGCAGTGCATGGCTTATATGTGCGATTTCGTTTCTAAGAAAAAGCCTTTTAAATTCTGTTTTTAAAATTCCAGTAATTCTAGCCATGCGGTGTTGGAGTTGTTTTACCCATTGCTCAATCAATTCTTACCTTAAATCTGGGGCAGGACGAATTCCAGCCACTGGAATAAACTTTTGAATTTCCTCCCGCTGGTCCGCTCCCCCGGCTGGGTCCCGCTGCCGGATCCCTCCCGCTCCCGGGGTCCTGCCGCTGGAGATCCTGTCTTTAAATATTTGAGCTCCAGCGAGACCCCGTCTCAGACTCTGAGTCGAGCAACCCTACCTGTCCAAGTAGGCTCCATACTCGAGGCCCCTTATTTTATATTTGAGAAGCCCCTAACGCAGAACATTTAAGTTTTCTTTGTTGAGCCGTGAAATCGAGTTGTATTTTCCGCCATTAATAAACGTGCCAACGTTCGCGCCAACTTTGCGCCAGTAATTTTTTATATCGCCTCTACGCCTTTGGATTAAACTCTAGCCTTACAGCTCCTAGCTTTTACAGCCTTACAGCTTACCGCTCCTGTGACTTGATAGAGAATCTAACCGGATAAATCCGTGATTTAAAGGATTATGAGTGAGATTCGCGCTAGATTAAGCTGATAATTCCTTCTCTGCTAATTAGCGGTTTTGGCAGCGACAAGCTACTAAAAGTAAGCCCTACAATAATCTTCTACCTAAATTTATTCAAATCGCCAAAACCCGCGAAATTAATAGTCCAGAGAAGGCAAATCAAATAATTAAGTGTCAACCGAGTTCCGAGCATATATTGATAAAGTTTGTGCCGTCAAAA
Organism: Macrostomum cliftonense; assembly: GCA_950096795.1. Classification (NCBI taxonomy): domain Eukaryota; kingdom Metazoa; phylum Platyhelminthes; family Macrostomidae; genus Macrostomum; species Macrostomum cliftonense. The sequence goes on along the minus strand of CATNEM010000090.1, from coordinate 1,949,127 downwards.
CCACTCAGCTACCGCTCAGCTAGCCTCCCTCCGTACTTTGAGGACCCGGCAGTGGAGATCCCGAAATGATCAGCACCAGTTTTGTTAATTCGATATTCGGCTTCGAAGAAAATTTCCCGCAATTTCAACTGCAAACTTCGCAGAACTTCGGGTGACAATTCCCACAATTTTCAAACACCCGCCCTCAGAACCTTCTTTGGGTTCGGGGTTCGGCCTAAAAACCTATAATATTAAATAATGGCCTGGTTCTAGGGCTCGCTTAGTCACAAGTGCTCAGTATTTAGTATTTACTACACAGTCCTTAAATGAATTGTTCAAATTATGAATTCAGTTAGGCCTATTTAATGTAGATAGCAAATTTTTTCGATTGCCCAGAGTTACAATTTTATTCCTGCAGCACTGAGCTCATACAATTCTTTAGCGTGACATTTAAATTAATATCTTCAAAACCTTCATTTTGGGGAATTTACTTCTTAGCTTAGGTAAGGACTAAGGGTTCAAAGGTTAGAGTTCTTTTTTGAGACATATGTATGCTGTAAATTGATATTTATTAGCTATGAATGGCATGAAATTTTTGCATAAAATACAATGGAAAATGAAATTCAAATTAGGAACCAAATGCTAGATTTTAATGCTAGGGTGTCAAATCAATCAGCTCAGTGTTTATAATAAGATAAGGAATCATAGCAAAAATTAGCTTTATTTAGCCAGAGAATCTGTTTGATTCAGTTTTTCAATGCTGAACAATTAGCAGTAAAAAGGGACACTTTTTTGTATTTCGCATATCAAGTATTTACTATATTTAACAAAAACGTTACAAGTGGGATATCATTTTTAAGATTAATGTATTTGCAACAACTTTAAATAAATAGGCCCTAGTTCTATTGATTGTGGTAAACAAAAATAAATAAAGAAAATTAAAAAATGTGAATTTATTGTTTGGTTAACAATGATTTGTCCTAATTTATACAAAACCAAGGCAAAAGATTTAAATAGCCACATGTATCATTTTTTTAACCTGCTTGTAGTTTTTGAAATTATAATTACTATTCTATAGTGGAAAATATATATACTTTGGCAGTGCCAATGTAGGCAGATGCCAAGTCCACTTGCTCGCTCTCTCTGGTTTCTTGTTGGTGCAAGCTTGGCCTTTACACATTTATTTATTAAGCCATAAACAAAAAGTGACTTAGGCTAGCTTGAACCCAAGTGCAAAGTGCATCTGCCACACAACTCCCCCCCTAGAGCCAGGCTAGGTTACTCAGTGAAAATGTAAAAAAATGGCTGCGGGCTAGAGGCTGTGGCAGGGTGCAGCAAATGTGCCTGAGTTTGGGTAGCCACAGCCAGTATATAGCAGAGTGGCTTGTTTGCTGCAAAGTGAATTGTGAGAGGAGGGCACTTGGCAGAGGCTGCTGGGTTGCTGGAGGCTGATCTGATTGCTATCAATGCAAAGACTGCATTCGAGACCTTTGACAAAGGCCTCGACTAGCCACTAAATGCCACACAACCCTCAAAGGTTGCATCGCTGGAGTCCACACTAGAGTGCATTGCTGAGCAGGCTTTGCCGGTGCTCATGGATTGCCTCCACTGGACGGCACCCAATATGGAGACACTAATACGATACAATCTCGTACAATATACTATATATATCTGCAGCGTTTTGAATTTTTTTGTTCAAAAAAATTGTTTTTGTTTGGCATAAACGGGATGCTTTCACATTCTTTAAAGTAGAAATCTTTCACTTTCTCGAAATTTCCCCTTCTAGAAAACAGATGCTAATGTTCTACTTCTAGCCGTCCATGACAAGCCTGACCATAGGTATGACCACTGTGCAAAGGACCACATACACATTAGTTTCGAAGTGTCAGCTTTCAATACCCACATTCAAACTTTAGCATCATTAGATGAACATTAGCGAAAGTGAAGTTTCAAGAAAGTGAAAAGCCTCCGCGTAAGCCATGCCAAATATTGTTATTAAGCTTTGAAATTTGACACATGAAATTTTAAACTACATTACAGCCAATCTAAACTCTCAGTTGCTATGCGCGCCAAAAAGCTCAAACGAGTCCGTAGAATTCTTGACGCCTGCTCGGAAACGGTCGGCCTAGCCGATCCGCTCCCTGTGCTGATTGACAGCAGCTTTGCTAGGCAAGCTCTGCACCATCGGGTTAACATGAGCGATCAGCTGCACAGGCTGTTAGACGGGCGGAATTTGGCGCTCTGCACTACTCGCTGCGTGATCAAGGAGTGCCAGCTGCTGGGGCCCGTCATGGCCGGCACGCTTAAGGTGCGTTTTTTCTGCTGTCAATCATTTACTTGTTCACTCTTGCTTATTGTAGACTGCTTCAAATAGGCACTCGTTCACACTCGCTCCTCCACTTTAACTTATCCACACTCACTCTTCCACACTCTCACTCTTGTACATTCTCACTCTTGCACATTCTCACTCTTCCACAATCTCAATCTTGCACACTCCCACTCTTCCACAATCTCACTCTTGTACATTCTCACTCTTCCACAATCTCACTCTTGTACACTCTCACTCTTGCACATTCTCACTCTTCCACAATCTCAATCTTGCACACTCCCACTCTTCCACAATCTCACGCTTCCACACTCTCAATCTTGCACAATCACTCTTGCACACTCTCACTCTTGCACACTCTCACTCTTGCACACTCTTACTCTTGCACACTCTTACTCTTGCACACTCTTACTCTTGCACACTCTTACTCTTGCACACTCACTCTTGCACAATCCCACTCTTCCACAATCTCACTCTTCCACACTCTCACTCTTGCACACTCTCACTCTTGCACACTCTCACTCTTGCACATTCTCACTCTTGCACATTCTCACTCTTAAATACTGACCTAAATTGTCATCAAATGCATGTCCCTATATTTCCCCTATAATCTTCCCCTCCCCCCAGGTGCTCTCCTGCCTGGACCTGCACCCGTGCCACCACAAGCGTCCAACAACGGCCGTCCGCTGCCTAGCCCGCGCCCTTCGTCCAGCTGAAGCAGCGGCCTCCGCAGATGCCGCGCCAGACCCGGCGGCAGCCGCCGTCGTTGCTGATCCGAACTGGCGACCGTTGCTGGCGTCGAACTCGGAGCCTCTCCGCACCCTGGCGCACCGCCTAACCGGCCTGCCCTGCCTGCTGCTCGAGCACGGCCAGCCGCTGCTCACCGGCCTGCCTGCCGCCACACGGCGCCTCCTAGCCGATCGCCGACTCCGCGGAATCCGCGCCGAAGCCGCTGAAACGGCCGCCGCAGCCGCCGCCGATTCGTCCAGCTCGACGCTGACCCGGCGGCGGAAGCGCCAGCAACGAGGCGCCAATCCGCTGTCCTGCCTGCCTCCGTCTAAGAAGAAGCCGCGGCAGCGTCGACAGCCAGCGGCGGAATCGGCGACGACGGACGACGAACAGTCGATGATGATTTGTCGGCGTAGAAGGCGCGGCTGTCGGGCGGGCTGGCGGCGCCGGCCGTGGCACGTGCGTCAGTACTGCGTGGAGGCGCTGCTGGCGAACGCCTTGAACAAAGACGTAAACTAAGACTCAAAACTTTCGGCTCAAATTTATCTTGATTGCATTTTAACTTAATTTTTAAACGTTAAGTGAAAACTTAGTCGCGGTTTTTTCTGATCACAAAGATTTTTCAATTTTTGTTCTTCTATTAAAATCTAAGTTACTTTTAAAAAATCAAAAAAGTAATTTACGCTACATATCGGCATTTTAAAATAAAGTTTATATTAATAGACTTTCCATTAATTTTTGTGTAAAAATGTAGCTCAAAAGTTACCTACGCAACATATCGGCTGAGTTAAAATGACGTTTCAAATAGTTACTTACGCTACATATCGGCGACGTCTGTAATAATTTCAGCTAATTGTCCGAAATCATAGTTGTTAGTTTAAATGGAGGTGGACGATGATCTCGGCGATGTCGGCGGCAGCCAGCTCGAAGAAATCCCCGAGGAGATCCGGGCGAATCTGCTTCGCCTAGTCGACGCCGTTGACGAAGTCGAGTCAGAGTTCGAATCCGTCATGCGCCAGCCCTACGAGGAGCGCGCGGCCTCTCTGACCCCGTTGGAGAAAGCCAAGCTGGATCTGACCTTCCTATATGGCATGAATGCCCTGTACTGGGTCTACCTGCGCTGCCAGGTGAGCTGATCGCTTTTTGGGGTATTGCTTGTGTCCTGAATTATTTGTGTCCGGTATATTAGGGTTGTCTGCGTTAGATTGGTCAGAATTCAAATACACGTCAGAGATAGACATGCCAGAGAGATATATTAGAAGGATAGACATGTCAGAGGGATAGACATGTCAGAGGATAGACATGCCAGAAAGATAGACATATCAGAGGGATAGACATGCCAGAAAGATAGACATGTCAGAGGGATAGACATGCCAGATCAGAGGGATAGATACTCGTATGTCAGGGATAGACGTGTCAGAGGGATAGATATGTCAGGGATAGACGTGTCAGAGGGATAGATATGTCAGGGATAGATGATATGTGAGGGATAGACATGCCAGAGAGATAGATATATTAGAGGGATAGACATACCAGGGATGACATGTCAGAGGGATAGACATGCCAGGGATAGACATGTCAGAGGGATAGACATGCCAGGGAGATAGACACGTCAGGAATGGACACGTCAATCACAAAAATGTCAGGATGCATGATCAATCCTGATAGAATATTTACAAATCCCACTTCCGCAACCTACCCGTTCCGCAGGGCCAGGACCCCAGCCAGCACAGCGTCCGCTCCGAACTGGACCGGGTGGTCGCCCCGATGCGCCGGGTCCAGGCCGAGGCCGACAAGGCTCGCCAGCCGCGAATCGACGTCGAGGCGGCCAGGCGTTTCGTCAAAGCCGGCATGTGGCGCGCCGCGCACGACAAGGCGCGCCAGCGTCGGCTGCAACGCGAACGGGAGAGCGCCAGTGCCGCCGGCGCCGCAGTGAAAGCCGAAGATGATGAAGAGGAAGAATCGCCAACTTGATTTAGTTTTACGTAGTGACTAATTTTTAACTCTCGAGTGCATCGATGGAATTTTGCATTTGTAAATAATATCTGATTGACAGCTAAATAAATTTGCGGTTAAAGAGCAAAAAATCAGCTGTATTTTATCAAGAACTGAAAATTTTAATTTTCGTTTGTTTGTAATTTTGTTAAAAAGTGAAAAAATGTTATACTTTCTACTGACTAGCAAATTCTAAGTAGTGTAGTTCAGCCATTAGCCTGTTTTTCGCACTTAATTGAGAAAATATTGCACAAAAGTACGTCAAGTAGGACAAAATGTGTCGCAATCGGGGTGGATGTGTGCAATTATTTAAAGCTTATACATTCAGAACTGGTAAGGCAAGTTCTACTAAGACAGTGCAAGACAAGAATATTGTGACAATTTTTAACTGCTAAACTGTATATTCAGCATCGCGAGGCCGCCATACACGATGCAGCAGCAGTCATCGCAGCAGAAGGAGCCGCAGTATGAAGAGGAGGACTTGTCAATCTACCAGGCCCTGTACGATCAGTTTAAAAGCGAAGTGTCCTCGTCCGAAGTAGGTGACGTGCTGTCTCTGGGCGTTAAGCTCGATCCCGACGAGTCTTTGCGGGCGGGCATCTGTCGCGTGCCGATTAGCGATTTCGGTGATCAGGGCTTCGTGCTCCGCGGCTTCCTTAGTCCAGGCGAGTCCAGCTAATTTTTATTGGCTCGTTGCTTCCTTAATTAGCGTTAGTGCTGCTATGTACAATATGACAATCAAAATTTCACTAATTATGTACATTAGAAGATCAAAGTGACGCTAATAATGTACATTAGAAGATCAAAGTGACGCTAATAATGTACATTAGAAGATCAAAGTGACGCTAATAATGTACATTAGAAGATCAAAGTGCCGCTAATTATGTACATTAGAAGATCAAAGTGCCGCTAATTATTTACATTAGAAGATCAACGTGCTGCTAATAATGTACATTAGAATTTAAACGATCAACGTACCGCTAATTATGTGCATTGGAATTTAGAAGATCAGTGCCGCTAATTATGTACATTAAGACAACCAAAGTTCCGCCAAATAATATGGATTAGAAGTTTAGATTGTGGCCTATTAATGTACATAGGAGGTTTAAATTGCCTCTAATTAATATACATTAGAAGATCGAAGCACCGCCTATTAATGTACATTTGAACTTGGAAGATCAAAGCACCGCTTATTAATGTACAGTTTATGTGTTCAATAAAGCATTAAAATGTCATCAATTAATATGCAGTAAAACATCAAAGTGCCGCCCACAGATTTAACAAACAACATTAATCCGAAACCCTCGCCGTCCATCCAGACGAATGCCAGCGCCTCGTGTCCGCCGCTGAGGCCTCCGGCGGCCTGAAGCCGACGCCGGGCTTCAGCCAATCCTACCGCAGCTGTCATCGCCTCGTACTGCACGAGCCGGAGCTCGCCAAGCGGATGTTCCGCCGCCTGCTGCCGCACCTGCCGGCTAAGCTGACTTTCAAGCCGGGCGAAGACCCGGTGGCCACGCAGCGAGTCTACGGGCCACCCTGGCTGCTCCAGGGCGACTGGCAGCCCTACTGTCTGAACCCGGTGCTGCGGCTGTGCCGCTATCTGCCCGGCCAGCACTTCTCGCCCCACTATGACGGCCTGTTGGTCCACGATGAGACCACCAGGTGGCCATGGGCGCCTCTCGCTCACTGTCTCTCAAATTTTATTAATTCTTTTTTTCTAGCGTCTTTTTAACGAACCTTACCATGTGGTGTTCTAAACAGAATTTAGTTATCCAAATTTTCTCATAGAGCCGGGGTTCGAACCCGCGACCTTCCGGTCATAAGGCAGAGATCCTAGCCACCTAGGCTGCAACTCCTACTGCGTCCTATAGGTTCCTTGCTCGATGTTATCTTGAATTGTCTGTACATGCCTGTCCTGATTTGACCTCCCTAATTGTTGTGACCTCACCGCCCGTAGATCGATGCAGACCTTCATGGTCTACCTGACGGACAATCCCAAGTCCCACGGCGGCGCCACCAACTTTCTCAAGGGCAGCCTGAAGATGCTGTCTATGGTTGCCTCGGCAACTGGCGACGAAGGCGTGAAGCGTCTGACGGCTCCCGAGACGCACATCGTCTGCCAGGTGCATCCAGAACGCGGCTCGCTGCTGGTGTTCAATCATCGCCGCCTGCACGAAGGCCAGCCGCTTCTGGCCGGCGTCAAGTACATCCTGCGCAGCGACATCATGTACAGGTGCGAAGCTTAAATTAAATATAGATGTAGATCCTTGACGCATAAAATTCTCAAACAATAAGTAAGGTTAAGGTTAAGAACGAGATCCATCAAGCGATAGAATCAGGTCTATGAACTAAACGAATCAGACCCTTGAAAATAGAGTGAAGTGAATACGGTAATCAAGGTTTGTGCATTAAAGTACAAGAATCAGATCCATCCTGTGCAAGAATCAGATCTATCGTGTACAAGAATCAGATCCATATAAGTACAAGAATCAGATCCATCCAGTACAAGAATCTGATCAATCAGGTACAAGAATCAGATCCATCCAGTACAAGAATCAGATCCATCCAGTACAAGAATCTGATCAATCAGGTACAAGAATCAGATCCATCCAGTACAAGAATCTGATCAATCAGGTACAAGAATCAGATCAATCAAGTACAAAAATCTGATCAATCAGGTACAAGAATCAGATCCATCCAGTACAAGAATCAGATCCATATAAGTACAAGAATCAGATCCATATAAGTACAAGAATCAGATCCATCCAGTACAAGAATCAGATCCATCCAGTACAAGAATCAGATTCATCGAGTACAAGAATCAGATCCATCCAGTACAAGAATCAGATCCATATAAGTACAAGAATCAGATCCATATAAGTACAAGAATCAGATCCATCCAGTACAAGAATCAGATCCATCCAGTACAAGAATCAGATTCATCGAGTACAAGAATCAGATTCATCCAGTACAAGAATCAGATCCATCCTGTACAAGAATCAGATCCATCCAGTACAAGAATCAGATCCATCCAGTACAAGAATCAGATCCATCCAGTACAAGAATCAGATCCATCCTGTACAAGAATCAGATCCATCCAGTACAAGAATCAGATTCATCCAGTACAAGAATCAGATCCATCCAGTACAATAATCAGATCCATCCAGTACAAGAATCAGATCCATCCAGTACAAGAATCAGATCCATCGAGTACAAGAATCAGATTCATCGAGTACAAGAATCAGATCCATCCAGTACAAGAATCAGATCCATCCAGTACAAGAATCAGATCCATCCAGTACAAGAATCAGATCCATCCAGTACAAGAATCAGATCCATCCAGTACAAGAATCAGATCCATCCTGTACAAGAATCAGATCCATCCAGTACAAGAATCAGATCCATCCTGTACAAGAATCAGATCCATCCAGTACAAGAATCAGATCTATCCTGTACAAGAATCAGATCCATCCAGTACAAGAATCAGATCCATCCAGTACAAGAATCAGATCCATCCAGTACAAGAATCAGATCCATCCAGTACAAGAATCAGATCCATCCTGTACAAGAATCAGATCCATCCAGTACAAGAATCAGATCCATCCTGTACAAGAATCAGATCCATCCAGTACTAGAATCAGATCTATCCTGTACAAGAATCAGATCCATCCAGTACAAGAATCAGATCCATCCAGTACAAGAATCAGATCCATCCAGTACAAGAATCAGATCCATCCAGTACAAGAATCAGATCCATCCAGTACAAGAATCAGATCCATCCAGTACAAGAATCAGATCCATCCAGTACAAGAATCTGATCAATCAGGTACAAGAATCAGATCCATCCAGTACAAGAATCAGATCCATCCAGTACAAGAATCAGATCCATCCAGTACAAGAATCAGATCCATCCAGTACAAGAATCAGATCCATCCAGTACAAGAATCAGATCCATCCTGTACAAGAATCAGATCCATCCAGTACAAGAATCAGATCCATCCAGTACAAGAATCAGATCCATCCAGTACAAGAATCAGATCCATCCAGTACAAGAATCAGATCCATCCAGTACAAGAATCAGATCCATCCTGTACAAGAATCAGATCCATCCTGTACAAGAATCAGATCCATCCAGTACAAGAATCAGATCCATCCAGTACAAGAATCAGATCCATCCAGTACAAGAATCAGATTCATCCAGTACAAGAATCAGATCCATCCAGTACAAGAATCAGATCCATCCAGTACAAGAATCTGATCCATCCAGTACAAGAATCTGATCAATCAGGTACAAGAATCTGATCCATCCAGTACAAGAATCTGATCAATCAGGTAGAAGAATCTGATCCATCCAGTACAAGAATCTGATCAATCAGGTACAAGAATCTGATCCATCCAGTACAAGAATCTGATCAATCAGGTACAAGAATCAGATCCATCCAGTACAAGAATCTGATCCATCCAGTACAAGAATCTGATCCATCCAGTACAAGAATCAGATCCATCAAAGTACAAGTATCAAGAACTTGAGCAATTCATGTACAAGAATGTTTCGATCAAACTTTCAGGCGAGTCTCCACCCCGCAGCCGCCGGACCCCGTCCGCAGCGAAGCCACTCGCCTTGTTCAGGAGGCTGAGAGGCTGGAGAGTTTGGGCAAGACCTCGGAGGCTGTCAGTCTGTACAGGAAGGCGTTCCGGATGTGCCCTGAACTGGAAAAACACGCTTAAAAACCAACATCTTGTTCTAATTTTGGCGGTTTAAAAAGGCGGAAAAACGACTTTAAATGGCTGCTTTTTTATCAAGCAAAATCTTCAATATCCGATATTAAGCGTAATTTTTATTCCCGTTTCGTTTTGGCTGTCCGTCTTTTTCTAGCAAAATCCAAGTGATATTTTCAATAATTTTTTATTGTTTAACAAGTATTTTGCGTACACTATTGATTAGATTTTTATCTCAGCTTTTTTAAATAAATTTATTTTTAATTTTCAAAGTTCTACTTTCTCTATGGTGTTTCCAATTTGGAACTTCTCTGTTTGGTGGGTTTGGGACCTGTTTGTCTGGTGGGATTGAGACCTGCCTGTCTGGTGGGATTGGGATCTGTCTGTCTGGTGGGTTTGGGACCTGTCTGTCTTGTGGGATTGGGATCTGTCTGTCTGGTGGGTTTGGGACCTGCCTGTCTTGTGGGATTGGGACCTGTCTGTCTGTTGGGATTGGGACCTGTCTGTCTGTTGGGATTGGGACCTGTCTGTCTGGTGAGATTGGGACATGCCTGTCTGGTGGGATTGGGACCTGTCTGTCTGTTGGGATTGGGACCTGTCTGTCTGTTGGGATTGGGACCTGTCTGTCTGTTGGGATTGGGACCTGTCTGTCTGTTGGGATTGGGACCTGTCTGTCTGTTGGGATTGGGACCTGTCTGTCTGTTGGGATTGGGACCTGTCTGTCTGTTGGGATTGGGACCTGTCTGTCTGTTGGGATTGGGACTTGTCTGTCTGGTAGGTTTGGCACCTCTGTCTGGTGGGTTTTGGCCTGTCTTAGTCATGATCATAATAAAAATCTGATGATTTGAGGGACACCTTAACGTGAAATTTTTGGTTTTCTATTTTCTTCAGCGAGTCTTAACTGCCAAGCATGGGAGATTGGAGCTCACCTGTTGCTACAGAAACGCTCGTAGATTATGACGACGAAAAAGACGAGAGACTTGTGACTCGGTCAGGTCTCCGTTTAAGAATACGGCTGCTCACGCCTGAGGAAGCGGATAGGCATTTTTGGGTGGCTATGATGCCGTATTCTTGGACTTTTAGACGATTTGCTGAGATCGTTGCTACCTCCTGGAAGGTGAGCGCCCTTTTTCACTTTTTAAAGGTTGGTGGCGTAGTGTACATTGAGCTAATGAGCTATCATCATCTGTGGGGGGGTGGTGACGGAGTGTACATTGAGCTGGCCAGTTTGTTTCCCTATCTATTATGGGGGGTGGTGACGGAGTGTACATTGAGCTGGCCAGTTTGTTTCCCTATCTATTATGGGGGGTGGTGACGGAGTGTACATTGAGCTGGCCAGTTTGTTTCCCTATCTATTATGGGGGGTGGTGACGGAGTGTACATTGAGCTGGCCAGTTTGTTTCTTATTTACTGTAGGGGTGTGACAAATTGTACTCAGGATGTACATAGGGGTGCAGAATGTACAGTAAACTCTGGCAGTTAAAACATTCTATTTAGACCCGAACTATCTGTGCCGGTCTGGCTGCCCTCGCTGCCTGGCGCTGCCTACCAACCCGCTGGCCTTTTCTGCTGGCCGGCGCCGTTTTGGCGCCAACGGCGCTGCTGCACAGCCTGCGGCTGCTGCTCTGGCTAGTCAATACCCGCCAGCTGCCGGACTACAAAGACTTCTCTGGCTACTGGTGCGGCGAGGGGCCGAACAAGCTTTATGGCGTGTTTCTCGATCGTGACGGTGACTCAGCGTGTGAGCGCTCCTAGATCCCCAAATTGCTGGCAAAGATCCCTAGATTGTCTGTAAAAATCCCCAGATTGTCTGTAAAAATCCCCATTGTGTCTGTAAAAATTCCTCAGATTGTCTGTAAAAATCTCCAGATTGTCTGCAAAAATCCCCAGATTGTCTGCAAAAATCCCCAGATTGTCTGCAAAAATCCCCAGATAGTCTTTAATAATCCCCAGGTAGTCTTAAAAAATCCCTTTATTGTCTGTAAAAATCCCCAGATTGTCTTTTAAAATCCTCAAATTGTCTGTAAAAATCCCCAGATTGTCTGTAAAAGTCCCCAGATTGTCTGTAAAGTCCCCATTGTGTCTGTAAAGTTTCCCAAATTATCTGTATAAATCCCCAGACTGTCTGTTTTATCCCTGTTGTAGCCGACGAGTCCCTGGTCGCCACGGTGGCCAGCCTGCACGTGGACTCGGCCACCTGCGAGCTGCAGCGACTCGGCGTCCTGCCCGGCCACCGGGGCCACGGCATCGGCGACTGTGTGCGGCCGGCTGATGCAGCTGTGCGCCAGGCGGGGCTACCGGCGAATGCGGCTGGGCACCACGGAGCTGCAGCGGCACGCAGTCGGCATCTACGAGAGGCTCGGCTTCGTCCGGGTGGCTCAGGTGAAGTCGCTGATGATTCACGTGGCGCCGATCTACCTGTACGAGAGGGCTCTGGAATGAGCGGTCACTTCCGAGCCACTCTCAACTACTTGCAGTAGGCTGGGATTTGATTAAATATCTTATATGTATCGTAAATCTATTTATGAACATCTATAGGAAAGTTTGAAGCATTTTTAATACTAGTTAAAAGTAGTGCGCCATAAACTTGAGAATTTTTCCTCAGTTTAATTTTTATGCTTTTCAATTTTACTTGATTTTTTGTGCAATCTTTTAAATCAATTTTTACGATTGAAACGTTTTACTTTTAAAATTGGCGTTTTATAAATTTGAACATTTAAACAAAACTGGTAAATTTGTCAAAATTTGATGTTTATTGCTAAATTAAACCATTTTTCAACTGTTTCATATATTTTTGTTAAATTTACAACTTTTTGACTGTTTATTTTGTTGCAGAGTCTGTAGAAAATTGATGCAATTGAAGAGATTACAGCGTAGCTACTTTGACCGGAAGTGCAAGAAGAATGACACTTTAGTACGAAAATATATTTGTGCTTGGAGGCCACATAGCTGATTCTAAGACGTTAACTAGAATATTGAATTCAAGTTTACAACTTTCTATTTACCTAGAAAAACAAGGATAGAAATATTTTTACACCGAAATTAAAATTATGTATGAATATCATTAGTTTTATGATTATGTTAGTTTGACTTCTTTATCTGCTTTGTTAATTAAAAATTATAATTTTTTTTACCGCGTCACTATTTTATTACAGTGAGTCTTTATTCTGATTGATAATGGAAGACAAAGACTCGCTGACTGGTACTAGTCAACTCGCGTACTCAACTGACGATGAAGAAGAGCCCCAGTTGCTAGTAACTAGGTCCGGTCTTAAGCTGAGAATGCGACCGCTTAAGCCAGAAGAGGCCGATAAATATTTTTGGGTTGCTATGCTGCCGTACACTTGGACTCCAAAGCGCTTTGCGGAGATTGTTACTAGCTGCTGGCAGGTAAGCATTCCGGTGTACATTAGGCCAGGCTAGCTATGTACAGTAACTAGTGATTCGGTTGGGACTGAATGTAAATTGAGCCAGCAGTAACTAATTGATTCGGTTGGGACTGAATGTACATTGAGCCAGCCTAGCTATGTACAGTAACTATTGATTCGGTTGGAGCTGAATGTACATTGAGCCATCAGTAACTAATTGATTCGGTTGGGAATGAATGTACATTGAGCCAGCCTAGCTATGTACAGTAACTAATTGATTCGGTTGGGACTGAATGTACATTGAGCCAGCCTAGCTATCTTCAGTAACTAGTGATTCGGTTGGGACTGAATGTACATTGAGCCAGCCTAGCTATCTTCAGTAACTAGTGATTCGGTTGGGACTGAATGTACATTGAGCCAGCCTAGCTATCTTCAGTAACTAGTGATTCGGTTGGGACTGAATGTACATTGAGCCAGCCTAGCTATCTTCAGTAACTAGTGATTCGGTTGGGACTGAATGTACATTGAGCCAGCCTAGCTATCTACAGTAACTAATTGATTCGGTTGGGACTGAATGTACATTGAGCCAGCCTAGCTATCTACAGTAACTAGTGATTCGGTTGGAGCTGAATGTACATTGAGCCAGCCTAGCTATGTACAGTAACTAGTGATTCGGTTGGGACTGAATGTACATTGAGCCAGCCTAGCTTTGTACATAAACTACTAATTGAATAGTCCGTGGATGGATTTACGAGTAAATTCAGGGACCATGTACATGAGCTAGCCTAACTCTGCACAGTTTATCTATAGATAATGTAAGCTCGTTCCCTCATTACTAAACCTCGATCTAAAATAAATTGCCCCCGCAGATGCGAGCCACGTGCGCCGGCCTCACATTTGCCGCCCTCGCCGCCTGCCGCCGACGCCCCGCCGTGTGGCCGCTGCTGCTCGCGGCTGGCGCTCTGACGCCGACTGCGCTGCTGCACGGCCTCCCGCTGCTGATGTGGCTGTTCCACACCAGACGGCTGCCCGACTATCACAACTTCTCCGACTATTGGTGCGGCGATGGGCCCAACAGGCTCTACGGAGCCTTCCTTGACAACGGCTCAGGTGGGACATTCTTCAATGATGTTTTCCAAATTCTTGTCTGTTGTTGAATGTCCCGACTGTCCCCGACTGCAGCCGACGAGTCCCTGGTCGCCACGGTGGCCAGCCTGCACGTGGACGCGGACACCTGCGAGCTGCAGCGACTCGGCGTCCTGCCCGGCCACCGGGGCCACGGCATCGGCGACGCCGTGTGCGGCCGGCTGATGCGGCTGTGCGCCAGGCGGGGCTATCGGCGAATGCGGCTGGGCACCACGGAGCTGCAGCGGCACGCAGTCGGCATCTACGAGAGGCTCGGCTTCGTCCGGGTGGCCGAGGTCAGGACGCTGATCCTGCCCGGGGTGCCTATCTACCTATTCGAGAGGGCTCTGACTTCGAATGAGGAATGAGGGAGTGAGCTTTTGGGCAAGTTAGTAACTGGCTGAGTGACTGAGTGACTGGGTGAGTGACTGAGTGGGTGAGTGAGTGGGTGAGTGGGTGAGTGAGTGAGTGAGTGGGTGAGTGAGTAAGTGGGTGAGTGAGTGAGTAAGTGGGTGAGTGAGTGAGTGAGTGAGTGAGTGAGTGGGTGGGTGAGTGAGTAAGTGGGTGAGTGAGTGAGTGAGTGAGTGAGTGAGTGGGTGGGTGAGTGGGTGAGTGAGTGGGTGAGTGAGTGAGTGGGGGAGTGAGTGAGTGAGTGGGTGAGTGAGTGGGTGGGTGAGTGGGTGAGTGAGTGGGTGAGTGAGTGAGTGGGTGAGTGAGTGAGTGACTGAGTGAATGAGTGGGTGAGGGAGTGCCTGAGTGGGTGACTGAGGGAGTGACTGAGTGACTGAGGGAGTGAGTGGGTGAGTGATTTACTGAGTAGGTAAAGGAGTAATTATGTGAAACAAAATAAATTTTTAAGAGTTTTCTTGTTTTTAGCCAGTTTATTTATAAATTTTATTCATTCAGCAAACATTTTTACTTACAACTCCTTCCTTGTTCGCTTGAAAAGCGCAAAGAAAACGCTACTTTTTGATCTCTTATTAATTTAACGACAATTTATTTTTTAAACTTAAAATGCGTCCTCTAGCAGATCTTTGTTTTTTAACTGCTTAGTTGCGCACGATAACTTTAACGAGTTAATCTTTTTACTGTCTCCTTTCAGTAGTATCTTAAATAGTTGACTTTTTAGCAACAAAATGATTAAAAATAGCTCGTATTTGAACGAAATTATAAGATTCGTTTTTCATTTTAGACTGAATCGCAATAATGATCGATTGCTGTTTTCTTATTAACCCTGCCTTTCTTCTTTTCTTCACTCTACAAAAATGATCCGATATGAGTCACTCCGATGGGGCTGTGAGAGTCACTCTAAAAAATGATCCGACAAGAGTCACTTTGATAGGGATGGGAGAGTCACTCTACAAAAATGATTCGATATGAGTCACTTCGATAGAATTGTGAGAGTCACTCTAAAAAATGATCCGATTTGAGTCACTCCAAAGGGGAAGTGAGAGAAGTCACTCTACAAAAATGATCCGATATGAGTCACTCCGATGGGGCTGTGAGAGTCACTCTAAAAAATGATCCGACAAGAGTCACTTTGATAGGGATGGGAGAGTCACTCTACAAAAATGATTCGATATGAGTCACTTCGATAGAATTGTGAGAGTCACTCTAAAAAATGATCCGATTTGAGTCACTCCAAAGGGGAAGTGAGAGAAGTCACTCTACAAAAATGATGCGATATGAGTCACTCCGATGGGGCTGTGAGAGTCACTCTAAAAAATGATCCGACAAGAGTCACTTTGATAGGGATGGGAGAGTCACTCTACAAAAATGATTCGATATGAGTCACTTCGATAGAATTGTGAGAGTCACTCTAAAAAATGATCCGATTTGAGTCACTCCAAAGGGGAAGTGAGAGAAGTCACTCTACAAAAATGATCCGATATGAGTCACTCCGATAGGGATGCGAGAGTCACTCTAAAAAAATATCCGATTTGAGTCACTCTAAAGGGGAAGTGAGAGGAGTCACTCTAATAAAATGATCCGATTTCAGTCTCTCTAAAGGGGAAGTGAGAGGAGTCACTCTAAAAAAATGATCCGATATGAGTTACTCCGATAGGGATGTGAGAGTCACTACAAAAATGATGCGATATGAGCCACTCCGATAGGGATGCGAGAGTCGCTCTACAAAAATGATCCGATTTGAGTCACTCTAAAGGGGAAGTGAAAGGAGTCACTCTAAAAAATGATCCGATATGAGTCACTCCGATGGGGATGTGAGAGTCACTCTACAAAAATGATGCGATATGAGTCACTCCGATAGGGATTTGAGAGTCACTCTACAAAAATTATCTGATATGAGTAATTGCCTATTATTATGAGGTATAAAAATCCGAAATCTGGCATCAGTAAGAATCAAGATAACACACATTGATGCCGAAGGATGTAGATCCTAACGATTTTTGCTTCTAATTTTATAATTAAAAAAATTAAAGGCACTTCTTCTGCTGACAAAGGAAAATTAATTTTGTGTAGTGTCAAAAGCATTCCTTTCTTTGAGATTTGACGTTATGCGTCCAGATTTTTCTACTATTGTTAGGCATTAAAAAATCGAATATAAAAACTATTCCACCTCTAGATAACCCAAAAGAATCTATTTCACGCCCAGTTGAAAAAAAATTTATTCTCAATTTCCATTGTTTGCTATGACAATGACCATAGCAACCTATAGTTCTCACTCAACGTTGATTTCCAATTCAAAGAAGCAAAAAATGCAGGTGTTAAAAAAATGAAATGATCATAGATAAAAGCGGCGCCTAACATCACGTGAAATTTTATCTGCAAAAAATATTCGATCTGACAAAGAAGAAACAGAAAAATTGAAGACAATGTCGTTTTATTCGTTTCTGGACCCGGTGCTGCTGTTGCTGTTTCTGCTTCTACTGAAGCCGTCCGCCTCTTTCACAGCCACCAGCAGTTTCAGCTCTCACTACCAGCTGCTCGAGAAGTCACCTCGTCCGAGCTGCCCGAACTCCGTCGCCGACGTGGCCTCCGTGACCCCGGCTGACCCCGTGACCTCCGACAACGCCGCTGCCTGCGCCCTGGAATGCGCCATGGCTTCTCCGCGATGGCGCTGTTTCGCCTTCTACCTGACGCGGCTGTGGAAAGCCTGTCGACTGGTTCCGTACGATTTGCTGGTTAAGACGTGGCTTGGCAACGATTCGAGCTGTCCGGAGTCGGTCTTTACGCTTCCACTACCGGGCAAGTACAGATCCCATGCTTCGCTTTGTTGTGCTGGATATCAGTATGACCCCAGATACATCCAGGTTGTTAGCGAAAATAAACAGGGCTACAACGCGGGATCGAACCTTGGACCAGTTGCACTAAAGGCAGCACGCTCTAGACCGCCGAGCCACTCGCCCTACTAAAAAAATCATTTCATTTAGAATGTTAAGAGATTTTGTGTATCGAAAAAAGCTAAATCTGCAGAAGGGCTACAGGCACTTTGACGCTTTAAAGCGACATCGTCCCGCAACCAGCTACTGGGCATGACTGTCCATTGCGCTGACTCGTTCAGTCACACTAAATACGGTATGCAGGCATAGACACACACACAGGACGGCACCCAGTCACGCACTCACATAGGGTGTACAAGCGGCGGTTCCAGGAATGTACACTCTCTATGCCCTCAGGGGCGTGAATTGCGCAACTGGCCCATAGCCCAACCAGTTCTTGCACACGGCCCCAAATTAATGTGACCCTGCACACGAAACCGCGCTAGGGAATATAGCCAACCTACAACGCGGAGTCGAACCTGGGACCAGTGGCACACAAGGCAGACGCGCTAGACCGCCGAGCCACTCGCCCCCTTGTGTATCGACCTTGTTATGCCAGCGAGACCCGCTACAGACACGTTACCGCTGAACTCAAAACCAACTCGTCCCCGGCCGATTTCAGGGGCACCAAATAGGCTGGCGGCCGCCGCTTGCAGCCAGAGCTCAAACTACATGCACGGCGACTGCCTAAACGCGATGGATGGGAACACGAATGGGATTTACTCCGGCCGCTCGTGCAGTCACACGTCCGGCCAGGACGCCGGCTGGTGGGAGGCGCAGTTCAATGCGACCGTGTTCCTGTCCCACGTGACCGTCTACAACCGGGCCGACTGCTGCGCTGATTGGCTGAACGACATCTCCCTGCTGATGGACGGCTTGGAGTGCCACCGAGTGCACCGTTCGGGCCAATTTTCCGTGGCCAACTTCACTTGCAACGCTTTCGGCAAGCGGTTCCGCCTGGCAACCACACTGGCGGTGCAGGCTATCAGCATTTGCGAAATTGAGTTCTTCGGTCACGAATGAAATTTGAAATATTCCTGTCATGTCCGTGATCTGAACTAACTAAACTGACAGCTCTCTACAATAAAAGATTAAATTATTCAAGCAAGCAGAATTGGATCTTGCTATTTTCAATTACTTTTTATCGAGGGTACCAACAGCTTTTTTCGGGATTTTTTTGAATTAGCGGATGTAGCGTTAACCTGTGCAAGAAGAATTTATTAGTTCTACAGTTTCCAATCGGTGCGTGACATAACAAACAAAAGTGTTTAATCATCATCTTTTAAATAATTATTATTGCATTTGAATTTGCATTTTAATTTATGACCATAGGAGGTCTTAGGTTCGAGCCCCAGCTCTGAGCTGAAAATTTTTAACTTGAGCAAGGCTTCAGTCCAACCAGCTGAGATCGGGTACCAGTTTGAGCTGGGTAAATTTAGTAGGGGTGTTCGGGTTTTCATTTCCGGAACCCGACCCGGACCCAAAACCCTCGGCTGCTCAAAGTCTCAGGCAGGTTTTTAAGTTAATAATTCAGATTTAAGTTGCTGACGTGTGAACGATAAAATAGTGGAATAGAAGATGAGGAAGTGTTCAGTTATTATAATAAAGTTATCTCGGCCTGGATGTGGGATTAATTAGCTGGCTAAGTTAAAATAAAACATAATTAAAGACAAAGGATATAATGCAGAATTAAGATAAGCTGTTCAGACTTTAGACTTAAATATAATATAATTCAAGGCCAAAAATTAGAAGAAAAATATATTTAAATTAGTCATTAAGTCATTAGTTCAGTGCAGTATGCCAGTTCAGTTCAGGAGAAAAAATACTTTTGAATTGGTGCGATTTCGAAAGACGCTTTATTACGTTTATTACGTAATGAGGCAGTAATAGTTAGGTAAAACTGAAAATAAAATTAAAAAACCCGGAAACACCGAACCCTGTGCCAAAACCCGAACCCGGAAGCCCGAACCCGACCCCGAACCCTGAACGACACTAGCATTTTAGAATCTATCTATTTTGAAATATTTTAACGAATAAAATCCGAATTAATTAAAAAAACTTTCATTTTATGAACGCTAAATTAATATTTGATAAAAATTATTAAAAAAAGAAGCAGATTTCGACCAATCACAATGCTTTTTCAATCATTGGGAACGAAAAATTGTTTTAAAATAACATCTTGGAGCCGGCATTTGCACAGGAGCTGTTTCTTACAGTGTCAAAAACAATTTATTTCAATCAAAGATGCAACGCCTTTATCACCTGACGATTCTGCTGCTCAGTGCTGGCCTGCTATCTGCTTCCGCAGACTTGACAGCAGTCATGTTCACCGCCAACCGCCTGACCAGCAGCTCGGCTCCTATCGCCATGGAAACTGTACCGGATTGTCTGCTGTTGAACTGCGCCAAGCTTTGCTCCCTCCGAGTGGGGCTGCTTCGGCTTCGCCTGGCTGTTGCTGCCCGCTGGCAATGTCTGCCGGCTTTTTGGCCTGTCGGAATTCTATGAAACAGACAGCTGGATGCGCTGCGGCGCCTGCAGAGTCTACACCTTGAAGACGGGTGGGTCTAAAAAAAGCTAAATCTGCAGGAGGGCTGTGGGCACTTTGACGCTTAACCAGCGACTGGGCATGTCTGTCCATTGCACTGACTCCTGAAGCGCGTTCAGTCACAAAAAATACGGTATGCAGGCATGGACACACACACAGGCCGGCACCCAGTCACGCACTCACATAGGGTGTACAAGCGGCGGTTCCAGGAATGTACACTCTCTATTTCCTCATGGGCGTAAACTGGCCCATAGCCCAACCAATTCGTACACAAGGCCCCAAATTAATGTGACCCTGCACAGGGAAAATAGCCAACCTACAACGCGGGTTCGAACCTGGGACCAGTGGCACACAAGGCAGACGCGCTAGACCGCCGAGCCACTCGCCCCCTAGACTAGTGGGTCACTTTGGCTTCATTATATGTTTGACAAGCATTTTCATGTACATGTATTGTAATTTCACTCTTTTTTTAACAACCAGAGAAGCTCAGAATAGCCAGTTGCAGCCAGAGTTCAACCAAAGACGATTTCGGTTGCGACCGAGCCATAGACGGCAATTTTAATCCGAACTTTTATTACCGATCCTGCATGCTGACTGAGCCGGAGGATTATAATTGGTGGGAAGCCACTCTGGCTGTACCCGCTTACATCTCCCATGTCACTGTCTACAATAGGCAGGACTGTTGCATTAATAGATTGAGCCAATTCTCCCTGCTGGCGGACGGAGCTCTATGCAACGAGGTCAAATTGGCTTCGCCGTTCAAAATTTCCGGCTTTGCTTGCAACGCTTTTGGCGGAAAAATTCGAATTGGCAGAACGGTGCAACCAATCAACATGTGCGAGGTGGAGATCTATGGAAAGTGAAGTTTCTGTTGGTTTTGACTTAAAAAACGGTTATTGAAAAACCTCGCTAATCAATTTACATTCGTTAACACTTTTAAGCGTCAAAAATATCGAACAAAATATATTGAAATCAAACATTTCAATTTTCATTGAAAAATTCAACCTAATAAAACTGACCCTAAGCTTCAATAAAAATTCGGAAAAAATTGAATTACAAATTCAGCACACTATAACAAAAATAAAACTCTGAATGCCAAAACACATCACATACAAGACAGACGCCCATCGCACACACATGAGAGGCGCCCATCGCACACACATGTGAGGCGCCACCATCGCACACACATTAGAGGCACCCATTGGGTGAGGTGCCCCAAAAAAACTAATTAATTTAGATGCCCAATTATCGCCTTCAAATGTAGCTGCAACAAAAAACTAAGACTAAAAGTGCTATGTTGCTGAGAGATCAGCTTCAAGTGCGCAGTTTCACCTATTATGTAGCTAACTAGTGGCTGTATTTTGGGGGGCTTTCAGTAAGCTCCTTGCTGTTAGCCATGTAAAACTAGATTCGTACACAAGTTTGTCAATGTACACATGCAGCAGATATACGTACATGTACGTAATCTGAGTATATATTGGATGGAAAACCCCCTAGTCTATACAACATACACCAAATATGGGCGAAATCTCTCCCAGATTAATCAAGATTCGGCCGTTGTCCCCAACTATTGCCGCGCTGAGCCCGTCTTATCTTATCTGAGAAAATGCAAGGTAGCTAATAAATAAAAATTCAAAGGCAGAAGACTCAAGCAGTCAGACTGCTCGCATGTGCTAAAGCAAATTAACCAAGCCAGCTCACTATGCAGTCCTTAGTGACGGCAGCAGCTCTGTTCTGCTTGTTGAGCGCATCCGTCACTGGCGCACGAGCAAACACCTACCACTGCAACCCGGATAACCGGCCACTGACCATCAACAGCTCAGCAGATAGCGACTTCCGCCTGGTCACCCGGCTGCCGCACAGTCCCGGCTATTCCTTCAATCTAGTCTGCGAGTTCAACGTCCAACTTGGTGACGACCAAGTCGACAACAAAACCGGCGGAGCTTATTTTGTTGAAATCGAGTCGTTTAAAGTTCGTACGGCTGTTCTGACGGTCAGCTCAGCTGGCCAGGTGCTGCTGCGGGTGTCCAGTCTGGCGAGTCACCAGTCGAGCCTCAGCACCCATGCCGGACAGTTGACGGTTCGATTCGACGCCACGAACGACTATTCGAATCTGGAAGGCGTCAGGATTCGAGTTCGGACATTCGACAGCAACGGGTGTCCGCCAGACTGGACTTTCCTGGCCGGGCGATGCTTCGGCACCAGCGACACGACGTCCAGTTTGACCTTCGCGGACGCTCAGAAGGCGTGCAACAGCATGAGAGCCAACCTTCTGCAGCTGCCGGCCGCCTACTTCAACAGCGTGGCCGCTTTTGTCAAGCGTCTGCCACCCAGCCTGAGCCGCGGCTACGTCTGGGTCGGACTGACGGACCTGACTGATTTGGGACAGTTCCGGCACTTCTGGCTGAATGGCCGGCGGCAGCACCAGTGAGCCGCAGCGGGTGTGGTGGTCATTGGGTCATGTGTCATTGGGTCAGTGATTATTCAGTCATTTGGCCATGTGGTCATTGGTTCATGTGGTCATTGGGTCAAGTGGCCCTGGGTCATGTGGTCATTGGGTCATGTGGTCATTGGGTCATGTGGTCATTGGTTATGGGTCCTCGTGATCATTTGGCTTATCTGTTTATTGGGTCCTGTGGTCATTGGGTGGTCACGTTGTCATTGGGTCCTGTCGTCATTGGGTCCTGTGGTCATTGGGTCCTGTGGTCATTGGGTCCTGTGGTCATTGGGTCCTGTGTGTGGAAAGTGGAATCGAACCTCTGCTAGGACTGTCGCAACCGGTTTCTGCTCTCTTAAGCGTCTTCAGGCGACCTCACCAAACCACTCGACTGTCTTCCACCTCTAGCTAGCTTAACAGAACTCCTACTTATACTGAACGCTTTTTTGTGTAGCGCAATTTTTGAATCTCTACTGCAAGTTTGTAGCGCTTTGTACTAACTTTCTACTTGCAGTAGACTATCTCTTATGGTCATTGGTTCATGTGGTCATTGGTTCATGTGATTGTTGGGTCATTGGTCATTAGGTCATGTGGTAATTGGGTCATGCGGTAATCGGGTCATGTGGTCATCGGGTCATGTGGTCATTAGGTCATTGCGTCTTGGTTAATGTGGTCATGAGGTTATTGCGTCAGTGGGTCATGTGATCATTGGGTGATGTTTTCATTGGGTCATTGGTTATTCGGTAATGAGGCATTTGGTCACGTAGTCGTTTTATCATAAGCATAATAAATTCAGTTCCTAAAATCTGACCATTAGACCGTATGATCACCGGTTTATTTTTTTATTAGGTCATTTGGTTATTGGGTCATTTGGCCTTTCAGTAATGTAATCATTGGGCTGTGGTCATTTGGCTATGTGGTCAGTGGGTCATGTGGTCATCATTGGCTGCTTGGTTGTATAGTCTAAATTACGTCATCCATGCTGGGTATTAAATCATCTTGGTCATAGGGTCACCAGGTCATTTGGTAATTTAGTCATGCAAAACTCGGCACGCAGAACCTCCGAGATCAGCTGCTACTTCAGCGCCTCGCACTTCACCACCTGCCGAGCTGACGAACGCTGCGGCACCTTCTATGAAGGCGGCCGGGCAGTGTACGCCATCTACATGGACCGCTGCCTGGACAAGAACAGGTGAGTGAAGCATTGAAGCATCATCTCGAACTCGATCTCAAACTTGACCTCGAAGCCCTGAATCATTTCGCAGATTCGCGTGCTCGATGCCGCCAGGCGGTGCCAGAAGGTACTTCACGGTGCCCAGCAGCAGCGGCGGCGGCAGCGGCGGCGCCTCGCATAGCGGCAGCTCCTCAATCAGGCGAGCCTGGATGTGGGGCGGCATCGGGGTCGGCTTCCTGCTCATCTGTGTCGCCATCGTCAGCGTCCACAGCCTGCTCCGGACGGGCAGCAGGCGGCGAACCGGCTCCTCCAGCAGCGGCGGCGTCGGAGGTTCGAATCCTGTGTGCCGCTATCCCGAGCCTCCGCCGCTGCCGCCGCTCAGTCTTCGGCCTGTCGATTTGTCGACAACGTTGTCGGTGCAGTCGCCGCCGAGCTACGATGCAGCGATGGCGGAGGCTGCCGAAGCTCGAGGTGCTGGGGCGCTAGGAGGCGGGCACTGCAACCCCAGATTCGACAAATAGAATGGAAAATTAACCATTACTAAATTGCACTTGCATATGAGAATTAAATGATACAGAATAACTGCCTGCTTGTTTTATAAGTAGCATCATCCCATATTTTGTAGATAATGCATAATTTTACGCCAAATTTCGAACGTTTATGCCTTGCAATATCAAATGTCTTTTGGTAATTTTTGTTACTTTACAAAGTACATGAACGCATGGGGCTATACGGTTTTGTGGTCACACGTGGTCAATCGGTCATTTGGCTATGTTGTACTGGGGTAATTTTGGCTATTGGGTTATTAGGTCATTGGGTCACTTGGTCATTGAGTCATTTGGTCATTGGTTCACGTGATCATTCGATCATTAGGCTGTGATCATGGGGTCATGTGATCATTGATTCATGTTGTCATCGACTCATGTCGTCAAGGGGTCATGGGATCATTGGCTCCTGCGTTAATTGGGTTACGTGTTCATTGGTTCATCTGGTCATTGAGTCATGTGTTCATTTGGTCATTGGATCATGTGGTTATTTGTTCATGTGGTCATTGGGTTATGTGGTCATGTGGTTATGTGTTTATTGCGTCATATGTTCATTGGGTCATGTGGTAATTTGGTCATGTGGTCATTGAGTCATGTAGTTATTAAATCTTTGGGTCAGTTTGATATGCAGTCATTGGTCATGCAGTCATTAAGTCCTTGGGTTAAATATGCGTGCTTGGTTCATATGGTCGTTGGGCCTTAAATCATTGGGTATCAATTGTAGTAACAAAGACATTTATTGTAGAGAATGCATGAATCTAATAGATTTTTAAATCGAATTTGCCTGCCAAAATGGAATACTATTGAGATTTGTTTCATTCGATGTGCATGTACTTTAAAAATTTGTGTCCTAGTGTGTGTGTGTAAGGGTTTGCATTCAGACCAAGTAAGTGAGTGGCTGCAGGAAAAAATGCCTGCTTGTTAAAGAAACACATCTCGGTGGATTCGTAAATTAAAACAAAAAAAGTCCATCTTTACCAGTTTTTGGGGCGATTAAAATCAAATAGAATATAATTTTGCATTAGCAAAGCGTGGTCTAAAACCTCCGCTAAAATATCCCAACTAGCAAGTTTATTAATTTTAATGATAAAAAAAATCAATTCGTTAAAAAACTGTTGAATCAACTGTACCAAATATAAATAATTGTAATGCCAGTGTTATGCTTTCAAATCTGGTAGCTTTAATACAAAATATCGATTGGGAGTTGAAAAAAATCGTAATTTTAAAAATCGAAAATTTCTGGATAAAATTTCGCACAATCGCATAACTAATGTCGCACCTATAATTAACAAACTGCGTCAAGGCAAATAAAAAACTCGTAATGAAAGATTTGCCAAAAACAAACAAAATCAGTGGCACAGGATTTAGAGCTGAGGACGAATACGAGTATATGTAGTAAATTTTAATTCGGCCGTGTGTGTTTGTTTATGAAAAGACAATCAACCAACAAGCCGAGCTGTTGCGAGCTCAAACCACCGGTTCGATTCGGCGTCCGCGACCATTGCGAAGCATCTGCGCAAAGCCGTTCGCGGTGGCGGGAAAACCTCGGGCTGGCTGCACGTAGCGCAGAGTCTGGTCGCGCAGCATCCATTGGCGAGCTGGTTGGAGCTTCGATGTGCACAGGCCAAGCAGCTGAGTGCGGTAGTGCAAGAGCACTAATGTAATTTCATTAAGAATGTGTAATTAGGAATCTGGTAGAGCAGGTTCAAAGCCTTACCTGACAGATTTCCCTGGGGTCTTCTTGCAGAAGCAGTTTAATCACGTAGGGTCCGTACTGGCTGATGAAGGACTTGCAGGCAGATTGTTCCGCTGCGGGCAGGAAGCTGCACACCCGTTCTAGGAGCTGCACAATCTCCTCCTCGGTTGCGTTCGCTTGCAGAAGCGACTTCGCGTACTGAACAACCGTCTGGCAGACGTCGCAGGCTGTTGATGACGAAACACGAGTCTTCTTTGGTACAGCGAATCGCTGGGAGCAGAGTCCGAGCGCCGTGCAGACCTTCTGAGGACTCAGACCGTTCAGCAGTAGCTGTACGATGGTCGGCGTGAACTGCTGGACGAAGTTGTCGCACTCCTGACGCACAGACTGAGGCAGCAGGGAGCAGACTTTCTGCAGAGCGGCCTCGACCTCGGCCTGGGTGGCGTTCTGGCCCAGCTGCTTGTCGACCTCTCTGATGACGAACTCGCAGATCAGACACTGGGGACCGGCCTGCGCGGGCTTGTGTACAGCGGAAGCCGTTGGAACAGACTTTTGCGGACACAGACCGATCAGCTGCAAACGGAAAAATTTTTAACCTGGAATATCTTTCAACTTTTATTTTGAAGAAAGTCTTTTAGTGCTTAAAATTTTTACAATTGCTTGCTAACCTGGCAGACCTGCGTCGGATTGAGGTCCTGCAACAGCAGCTGAATCACGTAGGGTCCGTACTGGTCAACAAACATCTTGCACGTGGCCCGTTCAGCTGTGGGCAGGAAGTTGCACACTTTCTCCACAGTTTCGATGATCTCCTGCTCAGTGGCGTTCTTTTTCAATAGCGTCTTGATGTAGACCACCACAGTCTGGCACGTGTCGCAGGAGGCGGACTTCACTGGTGGCAAAGCTCGAGTGGTTAGTAACGGTTGCTTTACTTGAGAGCAGAGCCCGATGGCTGAGCAGATCCTCTCAGGACTCAACCCGTTAACCAGCAGCTGGATGATAATCGGTGTGTACTGCTGCACAAAGCTGTTGCACTCTTGACGAATTGTCTGTGGCAGCAGGGAGCAGACCCGCTCGAGAGCGGCCTCGACCTCAGCCTGGGTGGCGTTCTGACCGAGCTGCTGGTCGAGCTCTCTGATGACGAACTCGCAGAGCAGGCACTGCGGACTGGCGCGAATTGGTCGTCGAGGGAAAGTCAGTTTGGGCGCCGACTGTCGTGCCGTACACAGTCCGATTAGCTGTTTTGGAGGTGAGCGGAGTTTAGACAGGTTTAGTTAAGGAACTATAGGAGATTTGGTTTACTTCGCATACCGTAAACAGGCGACGCAATACCAACCTGGCAAATCTGTCTCGGATTAACGTCCTGCAACAGCAGCTGGATGACGTACGCTCCGTACTCGTTGATGAAGGACTTGCATGCCGGCTGTTCCGCTGTTGGCAGGAAGCTGCACACCCGTTCCAGCACCTGGATAATCTCCTCCTCAGTGGAATTCTCCAGCAGAAGCGACTTTGAGTACTGGACAACCGTCTGGCAGACGTCGCACACCGTCGACGAAGGCTTGCGAGTCTTCAGCGGAGCCAAACGATGCAGTGGAGATTGCTGTGAGCAGAGTCCGAGCGCCGTGCAGACCTTCTGAGGACTCAGACCGTTCAGCAGTAGCTGGACGATGGTCGGCGTGAACTGCTGGACGAAGTTGTCGCACTCCTGACGCACAGACTGAGGCAGCAGGGAGCAGACTTTCTGCAGAGCGGCCTCGATCTCGGCCTGGGTGGCGTTCTGGCCCAGCTGCTTGTCGACCTCTCTGATGACGAACTCGCAGATCAGACACTGGGGACCGGCTTGGACTGACTTTTTGATTGTTGGCATTCGGTGCAGCGAGCTGCTGGTGCAGAGACCGAGTGTTGTGCAGATCCTCTCCGGGGTAATTCCGTTCACCAAGAACTGGATGATGATCGGCGTGTACACCTGGACGAAGCTGTCGCACTCTTGACGCACAGACTGGGGCAGAAAGGAGCAGACTCGCACTAGAGTGGACTCGATCTCTGCTTGGGTGGCGTTCTGGCTGAGCTGCTTGTCGACCTCTCTGATGACGAACTCGCAGATCAGACACTGCGGACTCGCTTGGAGAGAAGTTTTGATTGGTGGCAATCGGTGCAGCGAGCTACTGGCGCAGAGCCCGATGGCTGAGCAGATCCTCTCCGGACTCAACCCGTTAACCAGCAGCTGGATGATGATCGGTGTGTACTGCTGCACAAAGCTGTTGCACTCCTGACGAATTGTCTGTGGCAGCAGGGAGCAGACCCGCTCGAGAGCGGCCTCGACCTCAGCCTGGGTAGCGTTCTGACCGAGCTGCTGGTCGAGCTCTCTGATGACGAACTCGCAGAGCAGACACTGCGGACTGGCCTTCGGCTTCGGCATCGACCTGGGGTTCTCAGTCCGGTGCAGGGTCTTGCTGGTCTTTCCACAGGCGCCCAAAGCTTGACAGACGGTCAGAGGGTCCAGCTTAGAGGCCAGCAGTTGGAGAATGATCGGGCCGTAGTGTTTCACGTTTCCGATGCACTAGAATTTGGAAATTATTTGAAAGTACTCGCGAGGTGTTTACTTGGTGCTATGGTTTTTCCTGCACTCACTGACCTGATCTTTCGCTGACGGGGCCATATTGTTGCACACGACGGTCTCAACGAAGCTTTCAATCTCCGCCTGTGTGCGGCCGTCCCGCAGCATCTGGCGAGCCTGATTGACCAGAGTCTCGCACAGCTGGCATTCGATGGACTCGGCGGGAAGTTTTTTGTTGCCGGTCTGCGATTTTTTGCGTGAAATTTTCTGTTAACAGCTGTTGCAACGTTTGCAGTATAGCCTACTAATATCAGCCTAATAAGAATTTGTAATTATTGTTGTCAAGGTGGATGGGGACCAACCTGCAGTCGCATCAGCTGCACCACCGGATGTCCGATCATTGGCGCCGAGTTGCTGCACAGTTGGAAGTTCGTGCAAACTTGCTTCGGTGTCTGAAATCATGGTTTAGATTTGGTATTGCATGATACTGTCTTCTGTGCATTGCCCTTTCATGGTAAGCAACTAATTTAAAATTGCTTGTTCCATCTGCGGTCAGTTGTTATTGCGTAAATTTTTACAAACGCTTCAAGGCTTGATGAACTTCGCCACACAAGCGAAACACCTTCAGTCTGACCTCAGTACGAAACCAGCCAGCGTTTTGAAAGAGGGTTGGACTGCAGGGCTTATCAGAACTGGCGCATAAAATATCAGCCCCTTCTCCAGGGGTGTTATCAAATAAAGCCTTCCACTTAGAGATTTGGCTGCAATTTCAATTTTTGTTGGCTCACTTTCACTCGCACGACCTTTGCTGCCTGCATGTATGCCCTATAGGAATTGCGTTGTTATCTTCTCAGATGACCACGCGGGTGCAGGTGTGTCCGAGTGGACCCACGTTGCACTGGACCAGCGCACCTGACTTACGTCAATTACTGGCTATTTAGTGCTCAGATCAAATTTTCACTCGACAGAGATATTTCAGATTTCTATTGTCTTCTGTGGGTAATTTTTGTAAACTAGATGAGGTTTTACTGAGCCAATTTACTGAGGAGTTGTAGCCTAGTGGCTAGGGCGCCTGCCTTATGACCGGAAGGTCATGGGTTCGTGTCTAAATTTATTATTCACTTATTAATTAGTAGCCACTGCAGCCCTCACCGAGCCCTTGGCAAGCTGCAGCACGATGTTGAACAGGTCGCGTCTGCCAGCCAGCTGCAGGCACGTCGTCCGCTCGCTCTGACTGGCCAGTCCAGGACAGATTTGATCGCGAAGGCGAGCGACAGCGCGGGCGGGACTGACGCGGATTTGGATGACGGTTGACGCGATGGCTTCCAGCACCGATGGACAGGCGGTGCACCTGCGTTCTGCTGATGATTATGGCAATGGCAGTAAATTAAGATGCATGCAGATAAGTCAAAGTGGGCGCAAAACCAATTTTGAATATTTCCAGCTTACACTGGTAGTCGATCTCAGCTGAACCAAAGGGCTTAAATTGTATCCTAGAGTTAGGGTTCGAACCAGCTGAGGAGTTGTAGCCTAGTGGGCTAGGGCGCCTGCTTTATGACCGTAAGGTCGTGGGTTCGAGTTAGGAGACAATTTGTGCCCTTGAGCAAGGCACTTAATCCTGCATTGCAATTCAGTCCACCCAGCTGAGATCGGGTACCAGTTTGAAGCTAGGTAAATTTATGGTGGCTGTTGCGGCACCTCCAGCCCGTCAGGCTGAAAGCTGTACACAGCACTCGGATGTGCCGCGCAACTAGCTGCGGCTGTGCCGTGGGCTGTACATCTGGTCGAAAGGTCGGGTGTCTAAATTTATTTATTTATTTATTATTTAGGGTTCGAACTCAGGATCTGCCCGTCATCAGGCGGCTGCCACAACCACTATACGCTATCTAATTGACGCAATTCGCCTCTAAAACGCCCTATACATCGAATTTTACCATCAATAGCTTGACGATGGTGCCGAAGACGTCCCGCTGATGTCGTAGCCAGCTGCCTCTGTCGACACTGGCCAGCCAGCGCGCAGGCCTTGCCCGGCTGCAGCCCCGCCGCCAGCAGCTCCGGCAGGCTGACCGGAGCCTTCAGCAGGCGTCTGCAGCTCCGGGCAGCATCTGGCTCGGCTACGAGACTGCAGGCGGTGGCACCAGCTGACAGCATTCGATCGACTCCATTGGCTGCCAGACTGATCAAATCGTCGGCTAGAAGGCGGCAGGTGGCGCACGTGTCGGTGTCGTCGGTTGGATCGGATTGCGGCTGCGAGCTCCGGCTCCAGAGTTGAGAGCAGTGGGCGAGGGCGCCGCAGGTTCTGGCGGCGGTCAGGCTGCTGCACCAGTGGCCGGGGCCGCGGGAACAGGGATTGGAGCCTGGCAGAGCTGTTTGAATACGGTAGTTATTTAAATAAGTGAGAATCTTAGTTTTTGGACTACCAATTGTATATTAATAAATGTATAACAATGTTGGAATCTAATTTGAAATAATTTAAAGCTTCCTTCAATTAATCTTCTAAATTTTGGAAAATCATTTAAGTTTATATTGTCAAGAAATCGTAAAGATGCAATTTTTTTTTACATAAATCTATTATTTAATTTCCATAAAAAATAAAAAGAACATTACAATTTTATAATAATGTTCCAAAGTAATTAACAGTTACTCAATTACTATTTGATATGAAATCAAAATGTTGTATTAATTATTCTAAAATAAAGCAAAATATAAATTCTAAATACAAAAACCATTTTACTAATTCATGGCGTCTAATAAGGAACTAAATTGTTAAAACTTGCAAATAAAAAATTATTATGCTTTATTCTACAATCGTACCTGCTCCGAAACTGCACAGAAAGGTTACCAAACTTAAGCGTATGATCAGTGCTTTCATGGTAAGTTTTGACTGAACGCGACCAAATATATTTAACGAGTGGGGTAAAAAATAAAATTTACACCGCTTCGAAGTGAAGATAATCTTTGCTTATTTAAACGATTGAATATTTGCGTCTCTATTGCGTGAATCATTAAAACAAAAAAACGATCTCCAAAAACCATAAAGAAAGGTTTAGTAATGTTATTTCAATTCGAAATTTATTTTTTATATATTCTTTTGCGTCTATGAGCAATGATCGGCATCAATTAAGTTACATGTAGCTTAAAATTTTTTGGCAATAATATTAGGGTACTCTAAGAATATAAATTTATTTACGGTAATTAAACTTTACCTATAAGGCTTAAATTTACAAGATATTTTAGGGACTCATTTAGGAAATAGGATTAGGAATAATGTTAGGGATTTGCAGTGTTATCAGAGCGTGGTGGAGTGTAGTAGTTGTGGACTGCTGCAGTCTTGCAAAAAGCCAAAAATGCTTGATGACGGTATTGCGTAGGGCGAGTGCAGGCCGCCCTAAAAGTCTTCTTCCAGTATTAGGGTCTTTGGGTCCTTTAGGTTATTATGTCTATACGAGCGTATGTGGGGTGGGGATGAACAACATCTTTCATGCAGATTATTTTTTCAGAGACCGATGACGCTCAAGAGCGACGAAGGAGTGACGCAAGGGCGACGGAGAAGGGGTCTGGGGCGTGAGAAAATTAAAACACTAATTGTGTGAGAAAATTAAAAGAATAATTGCGTTAACAAATGAAAACACTAATTGCGTGGGAACTAGGGTTGATGGAAAATGCGTGGGCAGTAATTTAGTATAAATAAAAGTAAAGATTTTGCTTATTTTTCATATGTTTTCCTCCTTTACTCATTCTCCCTTGCTCGTCTCCTTTGCTGCACCACTTACTATAAAGATAATGCTGATCTGATCTTGCATGTACTGCTTTGCATCAAAATCCGGGTGATCGAGCACGACCATGATTTTTATTTCAAACTATGTTATAACTATGTAACTATCCAATATTTAGGAAGAGCAGGCTAGTTATAGGATTTATCCATAAAGATAGTAGTAGAGGCCATAGAGGAGTTGTAGCCTAGTGGCTAGTGCGCCTGCCTCATGACCGGAAGGTCGTAGGTCCGAGTCCCGGCCCTAGGAGACAATTTGTGCCCTTAAGCAAGGCACTTAATCCCGCATTGCTTCAGTTCACCCAGCTGAGATCGGGTACCAGTTTGAGCTGGGTAAATTTATGGTGGGTGTTGCGGCCCCTCCAGTCCGTCGGGCTGAGAGCTGTACACAGTCCTCGGATGCGCCGCGCAACTAGCTGCGGCTGCGCCTAGGGCTGTACATCTGGTCGAAAACTGAAGTTTCAAGGACTTTCTTGGATTCAGATATTTAATTGCAAAAAACTAAAGCACATAATTAAATCATGGGAAGCTCAACTGCAATAATATATGCTTTCTGAAAGGTCAATGAAACAATGTAAATTATAAATTATATTCAGATTTATTAATAGAGGTATATTTCATAAAGAGAAAGTGATCTAAAATATAATCCTAGCCTATGCCTCCGACTATTTTGACTAATCAAAAGCCTCCCGAGCTGACCAAACAATATAAGTAAAAGGTAAGGTGTTCGCGGTATGATATAGGAACGCTATATGGGTGCACCTGGACTGAGATTAGATTTATTTAATTAATAGCTGCATGCAGACGAGACTCACTAAAAGCCATAAAATTGCATATCCTGATTAGAAGCAGCATTCCCCTTTCCTTTAAATGATGGAATTGCAGACATTTGCAAGTTTTTTATCTCACATGCTTTTAATTTAGCTTTGAAGTCTCAAATGCCTCCTCAAACGGCGTCTTTCGCATCTTCGTGTAGCGGTGTGTGCTGATTGGCTGGCTGTGACTCAACTCCAAGAGGACCTATAGGAGACGGATTCTTGTGAAATATCCCAGCATCAGCTGCCTAATAAGAAGGATTAAATCAGGCGATACTTGGCTAAATACCGCAGAAGCCAACAGATTTGGTTAGCCAGCCTGCAGTCACAATGCAAACCTGTCTCACGGTGAATGCGTCCGAGTATTCGGACCTGCTGCACATCCCCCCACTGCGGACCGTCTTGTCCGCCCTCTGGATCAGCGTCGGGTTAGTGATGTTTTTTGGGAACCTGTTAGTGATTGCCACGGTTCTTGCGTACAGGGCCATGCGGACAGTTACCAACAGCTACATACTCAACTTGGCTGTCACTGACCTGCTGGTTGCTGTCATCGTACTGCCGTTAAAGGGCATCCAGCTGATGGGTCCGTGCAGGCTCTCGGCTGCGATATTTAATCCGTTAGGCTGTGCAGTTGTCACCTTCTTTCTAATGCTGCTAGTGTTTACCAGCCTGTTGACTCTGGTGGTCATCTCTATGGAGCGGTTAGTTGAATGGAAATGCATATCTATATATATATACGCTATATATACTAAATGCATATCTATATATATATATATATATATATATATATAGATAGATAGATAGATAGATAGATAGATAGATAGATAGATATAGATAGATAGATAGATAGATAGATAGATAGATAGATAGATAGATAGATAGATAGATAGATAGATAGATAGATAGATAGATAGATAGATAGATAGATAGATAGATAGATAGATAGATAGATAGATAGATAGATAGATAGATAGATAGATAGATAGATAGATAGATACATAGATAGATAGATAGATAGATAGATAGATAGATAGATAGATAGATAGATAGATAGATAGATAGATAGA